>JAPKLW010000721.1:262970-281854 GCA_026898455.1 Plectranthus barbatus
TCCAAAATATAAACACACTTTAAACAAATTATTAACACACGAATTTCTGTCACGCCCCCATTTTACTTCCCCAATTATGAGAGCGCGACGGGTTTTAAAATCATATTTCAATTCTCCATTTTGAATTAAGACTAGAATTTAAACAAGAGTTTAATTTTTAAAATCATTTCATTAAATATAATATTTAAACAGTAAACGAAAGATATGTTTTTAATTTACAAGCTTTCAAGATTTACAATACATAACAGTAGGGAAGAGTTCAAAAACAGAGGTTCGTGCAGCAGAGTTTTACGTGGCGGAGATATGCATATGGAGATGCATATCTCGGGACCATGCTCCGGAAACTTTTATTTCTTTATTTACCTTCCTCCACATTCCTCTTCCTTCTCCGCAGCTTAACCTATATGTTTTAGAAATAACATACAGGGGCTGAGTACACCGCGTACCCAGTGAACACATGCCCCGAAAACATACATTTTAATTATGAATGATGCGCCACACACAAGTAAGTCACAGAGTTTTAGTTAAAAGCAAACCGTGCTTACAAATAATTTTCACTCATATGTCATGACATTTAACTCGCATGTGGTCACTATCTGTTTAAGTTAGGTGACAAGGAAGCAGGCCTACTTCCAAGTCACATTGACAAGTTAGAAATGGCCGAACCACTTAACCAACTGTCAACAATAGTGCACTAGCCTCGGAACACGAAGCCTCGAGACCCGATCGTTAGTAAATAACATATCAAGGAACTGAACACTTGATATTGTGGCTCAGGGGACTGACATCCTGGCTCACAATCAATGAAAAATAACTCGGGACTCAAACCCAGTTCATTTCCCATTGACGTCATTAAATCTCCGGCCAACTACGTCTGGCTCGGAGGAAACAGATATGACACACAAAATATTTTGGCACAACATTCAATTTTAAAACAAAATATTTTTATATATTTTTAGGAAATAGAGCTAGATGCTCAAAAACGATTTGATTTTCAGTTAGAAAAGCCCACCTTTCGTCCGTTATGGATTCGGGTGTTGGTTCGGGTTTGCAAAAGCCCTTGCTTGCCCTGGATTATTTCCTTCATACAAATAATGCAAATGTACACATATGATATTTCACAAATAAGACAAACACACCCAATCTGAATACAAATTATAATTCATAAATAAATTCATTTTATTTAAATTTAACTAAAATTCCTCAATTCCAACAGGTTCTCCTTTAACCCATGGCTTATTCACTTCTTTGTAACTAAACTCTCTAGAAATACTTTAACCTCTAATTAAATCTCAAAACTAATGTTATAATTTCACATTAATACCACTTCCAGGTTTTAAGTATTACACCCGTACATATATTATCTAAATCCTTAAATTTATTCCATAGTCATGTTTTTGTAGTTATTATTATTTCATTTAATCATTACTTAACTCAAGAATTAAATTAATAATGAAATCAGATATCAGGTTTTATACATGCTCAATGCTAATTTGTAAATATCTCATGCTTTTATTAAATAAGTTTCAGTCCATTATTTATCAATTCTATAATTTAACTTCACCCTTCGTTACATTATTCTTAATGTGACATAATACACAAAACCACCTAGTCATTTAATTAAACCGTAAAATCAATATTATGATTTTATTTGGGGGTGTATTATTAAATTACTTATTATATATATTTGGACTCTTTACATAATTAGTTTGGAAATGAAAGAAATCAGCCACATAATGAAGTCATACAACATTTCTGCACACACTCAGCTGATTTAGCAATCATTAAAATGCAGCATGCTTCAGTTTCCGGCAAGTCCTACCCATATTACGAGCATATCAAGCTGATACATACAAAATATATTACCCAACACTAGTCTTGCTACCCATAACTCACTAGAGACATCTTTGCATGTGCAGAAACAGAATCAAACTAAGAAAATCTCTATGAATCTAGATAAGATATACCTTCTCAGCCTTTTAGAATTTCCAGCCAAAATCTCCCTTTCACAACAAATCTTCAGCAATTAACTTGTCTACTAGATGAAATAGAGTCCCTAGAAATTATAGGCATTCAGTTATTGAGCCAATTCATCAGATTCATAGTTGAAATTCTTAGATCTTTAATTAGAATTCTACCTACAATTGCTGCGAGTTGCTGATACAACTTCTTCCTAAATTTTCCATCGATCCAGATGAAATTTCTGTCCAAATTGTAGGATTTCTCTCGCTCTGTTGGCTTTAGTTGGAAGTTTTTCTCCTAATTTCCACTAATTTAACTCTGAATTTTGCAAAATAGCACGACAACAGAGTAGGGCTCGAGAGAATTTTTTTTTTAAGGAAATATTAAAATGATCCACTTCTAATTTTTTTTACTCCAGACTTGCACCGCCATTATCACTAAATGAGGTGAGTCATTCATACAATAAGTTCCTAGAATGACAAGTATTTAACAATTTATTTTATTTTATAATTTAATTTAATTTCATAATTATCTCATCTTAAAAATCTAACCATTAGCTCATTAATTTATCTAGCCCTATACAAACCTCGTGTTCTCAATCCGATTATTTGGATTGATTCGTAATATTAAATTATACTAGTCCCCAACTCGGTTCGAGAAGTGTAGCTTTCAATTACAAGTTGTGGCTCATTCGGGTTTAATTATCAAATTGAAACCCTAAGTACTCAACTCGAGGTTCCGACGTAAAATTTCACTTGCATGAAAACTTAAGATATGCTAAATCATATTTATCCACGTAATCCATGAAAAATTTAGACATGCAAGCGATTCCGTAAGCTACATTTTGATTTCTAATTGATTTTAAATTAAAACTAATAAATCCTTAGTTAGTCTTAATTAAATTAATTTACATAGTTTATAAACTTTAGGTTATCACAATTTCACTACAAATTTTGCTAAAATATGCTTAATTCATGAAATATATATACACACCAATCAATTTTAGGGCATAAGTTAGGAATTAACCTCATAACCTGCTGCCATGGCTTTCAACTACGGCTCAACGGCGGAGGCGGTGGCGGAGGCAGAGGCGGTGGGGGTGCTGAATGTGTCGCTGTCAACAGCGATAGAGAACGAGGGGGAAGGGGAAAATTTTCGTCGAAAATGAGGGGGGGACCAATTTTAGGGTTTTGAATAAATTTAATATTTATTTAAATTTTTTTTGACCGAGTCGCTATCGGTAGCAATCGGTCGCAATCGTGGTAGCTACCGTGTCGGCCACTAACTCGGTTTGACTCGCTGTCAGTGAGTCGCTATCGGAGTCGCTATCGGTCCCACTCGCCAGTTTTAAATTTTTAAAAAAATTCTCGAAATAATTTGATAAATTATTTTCAGAAAATTTACCTGATCGCACTCGGTCCCTCGACATATATATGTATTTCGCATTTTTTTTAATTCTTTTGTCAAATCTCAAATTCCAAAAACCTGAAAAGTTATGACACATCGTACTTTTGGCTATATTCGACACACATATATAAAAATGACTAAAATGGATATGTGTTATAGCCAAAATGGCTATTTCATGATTTTGCTCATATTTAAAGATGTGTGAAATATGGTTCAATTCCTTTTTATTATTATTTGTTTATTTTAAATAAAGATATTTCAAGTTTTTTAACGGTAGTTTTTTTTTTTTTTAGCAATTTGATTTTTTAATTTAAAATCATTTTTGTGAAAAGGATTTCTCATATTTTTGGATTATAATTAGCTCAATCCTCTTATCATGGACATAATTTACATTTAATAAAATTATCATTATGCCTTAAAAAAAAATGAGTGACTCTTCTATAAAATATTATATTTTGAGATATTTATGAAATTCTTATACATATAAATGATGTGTTAAGTAATACATTATTTGCGCGGGGTAAAATCGGTCCTCAAACACCTTTATTGGGTGCAAGCCATGAATGAAGAAATGAGTGCTTTGCGTGACAATCACACCTGGACTCTCGTGCCTCATCCCTCCGGCTCCAATGTTGTTGGCTCCAAGTGGGTTTACTGCACCAAGTTCCGTGCTGATGGCTCAGTCGATCGCTATGAATCTCGTCTAGTAGCTCAGTGTTTCAGCCAACATCCTGGTTCCAATTTCACACACACCTTCAGTCCGGTGGTCAAAGCAGCTATCGTGCACATTATTTTATCTCTCGCTGTCATGTGTTCATGGCCCCTTCATCAATTGGACGTTAATAATGCTTTCCTCAATGGCTCAATTTCTAAGCCGGTATTTATGGAGCAACCGTTGGGGTATATTAATCTGAAGCATCCTGATTATGTGTGTTCTTTAAAGAAGGCTTTATACGGTCTTCGCCAAGCCCCACTCGCTTGGTATAATCGCTTCCGTAACTTTCTCCTTCATCTTGATTTTCGATGCAGCTCCTCCGACACTTCACTCTTTATTTTGTTGTGCGGTTCTATTGTTATTTATCTGTTGGTGTACGTCGACGATATAATCATCACGGGAAGTGATTCTCGTGCTATTTCTATCTCTTATCGCAAATTCAGAGTGAGTTCTCCACGAACGATCTTGGCAAGCTTGGTTATTTTATGGGATTAGAGGTGTCCTACACATCTTTTGATTTATTCATTGGTCAGTCGAAGTATGCTCACGAAATTCTTACTCGTGCTCAGATGCTCGATTCCAAGCCCGTATCAACTCCATTTGCTCTCGGTGCTTCATTCACTGCTTCTGGTACTAAATTACATGACCCATCGCTATATCGTTCACCAGTTGGGGTGCTTCAATACTTAACCATCACACGGTCTAATATCGTATATTCGGTTAATACTGTGAGTCAATTTCAAAAGTAGCCGACAGTTGATCATTTTCAAGCAGTCAAATGAATTTTTCGGTATGTCAAATGCACCATCGACTTCGGTCTCTCATTTTAGCCCGGTTCCTGCGAGCTTTTGGGTTACTATGACGCTGATTGGGCGCGTTGCATCGACACGCGACGATCCACATATGGTTATGCGATCTTCCTCGGACCTAACCTAATTTCATGGAGTGCTAAAAAGCAGTCAACTGTATCTCGATCTAGCACTGAGTCCGAGTATCGAGCTACGGCTAACACGTCCGCATAAATGGTTTGGGTGATAAATCTTCTTTGTGAACTTCAGTCTCCACCTTTATCTATGCCAACACTTCTTTGCGACAACAAGAGTGCTCTTTTTTTTTACGCAAAATCCGATTTATCACAAGCGCGTGAAATATATCGACATTGACTGCCATTTCGTGCGTGAACTTGTTCAGCCCGGAAAGCTCTCTATTCAGTTTGTGCCCACCACGCTACAAGTTGCTGATGTTTTTACGAAAAGTTTGTGTCGTCCCACGTTTCAGCTCTTACGGACCAATCTCAATGTCTCCAGCAATCTGACGGTGAGCTTGCCGCGGGGGGGGGGGGGGGGTTGTTAAGAATAATCATACAAAAGATGCGTAGCCTTCATATATATGTAAATATTAGATTTGGTAGTTGTATTTTTCTTATTTTTATGTACAAGCTGATGTATATATATCTCCCGTTGAGATGTTATTCAATGAGAAGAACGATTATGTGACTTTTATACATTCAAATTATGTATTTAGTAATATATTATTTACTATATTGAAATACGACATTTATTAAATGATATATTTTATACATATCTCATTCGTATAAATCTGTGTCATCTTCTATAAGATATTTATAAAACTTTTATACAAACAAATAATATAATAATTCATTATAATAAATGATGCATTCGGCAATAAATAATTTACTACGTTAAAATATAATAATTATGAAATTATATTTTATACATTATTGAGCACGAGTTTTGACTGACTAACATCAAAAACCAATTCCGGGAATGATGCTAACATTTTCGATAACGAATTACTAATAATAACAATTGTGTATATAGGAAAAATAATTATTAAAAAATATATCTTATATTATAATTATAACTATAGAGCTAACTATTTACATGTGATAAATACTTGTACGAAACCATTTTAAAAAATAATGATAATGAGCATAACTTAAACCAATGCGTGATGTGTCACCTCTATAAAACAGCTTTTATTCAAACCACTTTTATAAAGTTCCGTTTTTTTTTTTTTGTAGGGTTTGATAAATGTATTGTCGTTTCACATATGGTCATTTATTTCATCAAAATAATTGAACAAAAGTTTTAACCCCACAAAAATAATTTCATGTGGTGGTTGCGTGTGCACAAGTATACCACAATTTACTTTCTATCTTATCTCTTCATTCAAGTGATTGGGTCGGGCCGGGCCGGGTGGATCGATCTTATAATATTTTTTTCTAAAAAAAAAAGATATGATAATATTTTTGTTGTTATACAAAATTAAAAGGGACTAATTCTTAGGACTTGATAATATCTCATTATTATAAAATAGTTCTATGTCACTCCAAATCTCTAATACCTAACGTTTTAAAAAGGCAAGTTGCAATATGGGTAAGAATTTAATATTTAATGGAAAAGACAGTAAACTCGTGTTAGTGGTTAATATCAAATGTCATATCATAAGTAAATAATTATTGGGAATTTTGTAACTATATACGGTTTGCATGCAAATTATATGATAACAAGTTACATTTTTCTCGTGATTGTTTATTTTCTTGTATTGGCATTTTAATATTTAAAATATACCATAACATTCATGAAAACAATTGTTATTTATTCTGTGATATTTGGATATTTTTTATATGATTCAAAATGTTATTAAATATTATAAACAAACTATAATAAAGAGTAGTTTATAATAAATTGTTGGCTAATTTGTAACGAGGCACAATAGATTCTTACTTTTAAAAAGAAAAAAAAAACTCCAACCTAAATACGCAAGCAAAATTTTATTACCAATGTATGCTTTCCAAATAAGTTAAAAGGTAAAATCGATGGAGCAAATTCGAGGTTGGATCCATTTCAATAAAAAATTGTTTACGAGATATGTAATGTTTCTAAAATAACAGTTAAATTCACCACTTTAATAAATGAAACCACACTTACATCATGTTTATTAATTGACTAATATTTGTGGACAATCGTATCAAATCATAATATATTATATACATAAAAATATATCAATTTTATAATTAATGAACTAAATTATTTATTAATAACCAGCTAATAGAATAGAATTAGATATTATCATAAAATTATGTTCGAGCTTACTTTAATATATAGATATAGGTCATTTTATTACTAGAGCACACTCATATGCGCCCCTTAATTCTTTTTCCAAACAAATTTAATTACACAAGAAAACATTAAGAGTATAATGAAACCAATATACATATCTTTTTCCTTTGTGATTATGCAGGTGCAGTTTGGCAAACCATTTGATATTGGCTTAGATTTGACCATAATTCCACCACGGTTGCGATTGCGCTGAAATGGACCATGCGGGAAACAGCTCGCTCGCGGATCCTGAGGAGGGCGAAGTTGATGGCCTTAGCTATGATTGTAAATCACCTTTGGTTTGCAAGGAATCAATGTGTTCTTTTACGGGGAAACACCATTGGTTCCGGTGGTGATCAAGAAGATGTCTTCAAACTTCTTTACTCCTGCTTCTCGGACGTGGATGAAGTTGTCACGCACATGGAGTTATATTCTAGATCGTAGGCCGTAGCTCTTTTGGCCGTGTATTTTAACCTTCTTTTTCACCAGCTCGGACACGTGCTTGGCATGTTTTTTTATGCGTTTCCTGTTTCGGTTCTTTTGCTTGGTTGTGTGTTTTTCTATGTGCTTTTCTCGGCCTTGTTTTGTATCTTTTTAGCTTGTGTTTGATTGGCCACTAGACGTAGGATTACTCGTTTGTTTGACTCGTGGGTATGCCTACATATTTTATAAGGCTTTATACCCCGAACACTTTTTATTTCTATGCATCTTATTTACTCCCACCGTCCCGACTGAATTGTCCCGGGTTGACCGAGCACAATAACCAAGGAGTGTGAGTGTAAAGTAAGTTGAGTTGAATTAATATTTTATTGTTGAGTGTGAAAAAGTTGTCTTTTAAGTAATGAGACAATTGAGGTGGGACGGAAGGGGTATAACGAAAGGAGTATAATGAAATCATATTATGTAATTATAAAAATAGATAAATATAAAAAAAAATTTGTAAGATATTTAGCACTAAATCACATTTGAATGCTGCATTATTAAATAACCCAACACAATAATGTCATTAATAACACGTTAAAGTATTAATCATTGAACATTTTGGTGAATTCAAGAAACCATTATTAGATTTTATTCTCATAATGAAAATTACAAATATTAACTGAATAATAATGCAAATATTTCCAAAACACACAGTAAATTTGACGCCGACTTCGTCCACGGCCCCAATGCCCACGCGCGGCGGCGCTTTGACTCTGCAGCATTTTTTTCATCATGCAATTGGGGGGTGATTGGGGTGGGGTGGGGTGGGGTGGGGTGGGGTGGGGCGTGGCTTGCAGAAATTCCACTAGTTTCCTGTTTCCGACATGTGGTCTAATATTTAAAAGTTTGGTTTTACCATTACAGCTAGATAAAGAAAAAGTACACACTAAATTCAACCCAACCACCCCTCCCTCCTGTTCATCGTTCTTAATCTGATTATCAATTTTCCTTTTTATTTTGTGTAAATTGTTGGAATGTGTTGAATTTGATGAGAACTGGCTGTTATCTCGGGCGGGATTCGTTGATGATGGATTGAGGTTTTTCTAGGGTTTTGTTGAATGGAGAATATAAAGACGTTATTAGCGGCCGTGGCTCAGACCACAGGGTTTGGCGATGATGAGCCGGTTGCTTCCACGCCGTCGGAGCTAGGGATGGAGAGTTATGGGTCTCCGGCGGTGGCTCAGGGTGATGAGATTACCGGCGTTACCCAACCGGTGGGTGGGGTTGTTGCAGATCTGAAAACGGCTGTTCCCGTGCCGGTGAGGGTGAATGGTGGCGTAGAGAAGAAGAAGCGAGGACGGCCGCCTAAGGGCCAGCTTCCGGTGAAGCCTCCTCCGGTTAAGCGGGTGAAAGTTGAGGAGGAAGAGGAAGATGTTTGCTTTATTTGCTTTGATGGGGGTTCTCTGGTACTCTGCGACCGCAAGTGAGTTCAGGGAGTCGGATGAATTTGTTTGATCCTGAATATTAACGAGCGTTTTTTGTTCTTCTTTGTCATAGACTATGTTTTCTTCGCTTTCTTTTAATTTTTTTTCCCTGTCATGTACGAAATTGTGTATTAGGAAAAATGTTTATAGAATGCAGGTCATCGGAGTTGCGTTATCTTCTCCTTTTGGCAATTTATTGAATTTGTTTGTTATGTTTAGGGGCTGTCCAAAGGCTTATCATCCAGCTTGTATCAAGCGAGACGAAGCTTTTTTTAAATCCAAAGCAAAGTGGAACTGCGGTATGTTTTCCTTTAGTATGTCGAGCTAATAGTTTTGCCTTTTTGTTGGTTTAGATGTTGATAAAGCTATGATAATTCCACAAAATCTGAAATGCTGCCAAGTGTTGATAATTCCACAAGCTATGATATATTTTCCGTTGTTTTTGATTGATATCCTACGCCTTTTCCCCAAATTTGGTTCCATTCACGTCTGTCATCTAATACTCGTGCTTGCGAATATTTGTACTGAATAGTTTTCAGTTGTTGCCCATTTATGATACTTATGGTGTTATTTCCTTCAGGGTGGCACATATGTAGTGTTTGCATGAAGACCTCTCATTATTTGTGCTACACGTGTACCTATTCGTTGTGCAAGGGATGTACTAAAGATACGGATTACGTGTGTGTGAGAGGAAATAAAGGATTTTGCTCAACTTGCATGAAGACTATCATGCTAATTGAAAATAAAGACCAAGCAATCAGTGAGTCGGTATGGATATCGTATTTCCATTGTTTGTAGATTTTAATAATTGCTTGGCTGAATTCCTAGCTTTTTGAGTAAGTTTGTTGCTGGATTTACTTCAGTTAGAGTAATGTTTCTTTGCTCTTTGTTTCAACATCATCAATCTGTTTTGTCGTGTAATAAATATTTCACTTTACACCTAATTACCATTATGGGTACCATTTTATTGGTTCGTTGAAATCCTTACCGATTTTGGTGATCTAGTGTAAATTTGGGCCAATCATGAAAGAGCATTTATGAGGACTTCCACTGCTTGTCCTATTTGTTTATTCGCATTATTTTGTTCTTTTTTGAGATTGCATTTTGATACTGATAATGTCTAAGATTACTTGTTAAGATATTAATTTATTTGTATTGTGGTATTGAATCTACCTAATAATTGGTAAGAAACATTGGCTTAAAGCTTTGGGGTTTGATTAAATCTATTCAATTTTGAAGCAAAACCAATTTAAATTCTATTCTGTTTTAAACTTCTTCTCTGTTCGTTTAACGAGAACAAGGTGAAAGGGAAACCTAATTATCTGTCATCATATTCTATAACATTTGTACAGCACGGTACATATATTATCCACATATGACATTCAGAAGTTGTGTTGAATGAACTATGCATAGAACAGTCATGGTGACCCTCTTGCCTATGAAGTGGAAATTCTATCAGATGACTCTCACCATGTTTCCACTTTGAAATTTTCACTTACAATACTTCTTTTGCCCATTTAATTGCTAATTCTTTGTTCTCAAGTTCTAGAGTTTAGATGGAAATTATTGTATTGGGAAAAACATCTAGATATGGTAATTCTTTAAATTTTTTGAGTAGTATTGCAGAGAATTATTTGAGAATATACATGAATTGAAAACGAGCACTTGCCAATTTGAGATGAAAGCAATGTCTTTTCTATTTGAAGGTAACTAGACATGGGAATTTTGTTGCGGGATGAAATAGGAACTACCCTTTATACCCTTCTAAAATCTGGGGCTATCGCATGTTGAGTGAATATTTATATGTCATGTGACACATGTCTACCAAAAGTATTTGAACTTTGTGGTCTAATTATATTATTTCGTCATGATGCAACTTATAATCTTAATTAAATTTTAAGTTGCACTATGGTACAAAATATCAATTCCTTTCCTGCATTTACTTTTATGTGATTCATGATTCATGCTTATTCTACTGGGATGTTCTTCTGCAGATTCAAGTAGATTTTGATGATAAACTTAGCTGGGAGTATCTCTTCAAGATGTATTGGGTACTTCTAAAAGAGAGCTTATCATTAACACTGAGTGAGCTAACTCAAGCTAAAGGACCCTGGAAAGGTTTGGCTGCTGTGACTCGCAAGCCACGGCTAAATAATGTGCTTCCCCCTGCAGTTGGTGGAGAAGTTTCTATGTCAAACAGGAGCTTGGGGCATTTGGAGTTGAATAAACCTCACGCAGAGTGTAATTTGGTATCCAATGATGGGTTAAGTGCATCACTGTCAAGCAATGGCGACCATGTTGAGAAACTAAACAGTGTCTCTGGGAACCATGAGCCAAGTAACAACAAAGAGACTGTAAAACCTAACATAGACAAGGTCACCCGTGAGACAAGCATTGACGTAGTTGCTGAAAAGTCGGGCAGTAAGAAATCCATTCACGATTCATGCATTGAGAAAGATCTAAATGTTCCAATCATTATTGAAGATGCCACTAAGCCATGCTACCAGAGGAACACAATTAAAATAGAGGCCGACAGGCCTGTTGTTAACAGAACTGAGTGGGCATCCGAGGACCTCTTGGAGTTTGTTAAACACGTGAAGAATGGTGATACATCTGCTTTATCACAGTTTGATGTCCAAACACTATTGCTTGACTATATAAAGAGAAACAACCTCTTGGACCCTTACCAAAAGAGTAAAATTGTATGCGATCAGAGGCTCAAAAACTTATTTGGCCGGGCCCATATTGATTACACTGAGATGCTGAAGCTTCTTGATTTTCATTTTCTTTTGAAGGAGGATTCTCAGAAAAATTCTTTTATTCCTGCTGAACTTGTTAAATCTGTTGCTGACGGAAACATGTATGGATCGCCAAAGCCAATTAATAGAAGAAAGCGGAAAATGTGTAAAAAGAGTGAAGACAAAGTAGCTAAGATTGATTTAAATGAGTATGCTGCTATTGATGTCCATAATGTCAATCTGATCTATTTGCGGCGTAATTTGATGGAGACTCTGATTGAGAATTGTGAGAATTTCAGTGATAAGGTTATTGGGTCTATTGTGAGGATTAAAATATCTGCCGATGATCAGAAGCCAGAAGTGCACAGGCTTGTACAAGTTATAGGTACAGTGCATGCATTTATTGCCTTAAGCTTTAGCTTTTTCCATTTGTAGCTCATCACTGCTTGCTTTGTTTTATGTTTCCCTTAAAAAGGATATAACTCCCTTACGCTGACATCAAATGTTTCTGGAATATGTTCTTGTTGATATTTCAGGGACCTGTAAGGTGTCCGAGCCTTATAAAATTGGCAACAGGACCATAGATGTCATGCTTGAAGTTTTAAATTTGGACAGGAAAGAAGTTGTATCAATAGTTTCCATTTCAAATGATGAGTTCTCTGAGGTAACAAGTGATATATACGTTTGATTTTTGATGTTTCTGGAGGTTTACTTTCATTTATGGGATGCATGTTTATGCTCCCTCTGTCCCATTTTAATAGTCTTGTTTTCCATTTTCGTACGTCCCAATTTAATATTGTTGTTTCTAAAAATAGTAACCTTTTCACACTCAACAATAAAATATTAATTCCACTCAACTCATTCTACACTCACATGCCTTGGTTATTGTGCCAAAACCAAACTAGACTATTAATCCGGGACAGAGGGAGTAATATATATTAATATAGACAGACCTAATTTAATAATCTCACTGTAGTACTGGCATCCTTCATAAATAAGTTTGTAATGCATTCAGGATTTTTCTGTTATTACCGTTGGTCATGGTTTTAGGTGCATTTAGTTTTGTTCATTTTCTTTGAGGGAGTAGTTGTGATCTATTTTTATGGGAGCGACGTCTTGTTTCTTGTTAGAATGTTCTACAGATCTTGAGTTAAGATCAAGATAAATATCAGAAAACAGTTTAGTAAAGTTTTGCATTGTTAAGATTATTTAATAAATTCAATTAATTCTTGAATTGTGATTTATTGTTACAAGATTTTTGATATGCATGCATTTATGCTATTTCATCCTATCAGTCAGGAGAATTTATTTACTAGTAGCAATATATGCACCACCGTAATCTGACTCAACTTGATTGCACGACAATCAACACCCAATTATCTTTTTCCTTGAATGCTCTGTATGACATTGTAATACTCTTTTATGTAATTCAGGATGAATGCAAATGGCTGCGTCAAAGCATTAAATGCGGTCTTGTGAAACAATTTACTGTTGTAAGTCATCATGTGCCATTGCTTCTGGATCTACTTCAAAACTATTGCATCACTTATTTTTTATCTTCTTGCAGGATGAGGTAAAAATGAAAGCCTTGGCACTCCAATCAGTCAGAGTTTATGATTATGTGAGTTTACAGGTTCTTATCTGTGAATAAATTAAAAATTTTGTGATCGCACACTGTTATATTGTTCTGAAAGCTCCAGTTCTCGCTTACTGAAAGAAGCGATAATAAAACAGAACATCTGATCTATAGTCATCAATTTTTTTTTTCTTTCACATTTTGTGGCTATCCTTTTTTTCTTTGTTTCCTGATATTCTATTTTCATGAACATAGAGGCTGGAGGCAGAAATCTTGCCGCAAAATCATCTTAGAGATCGAGCTGGAAAGAACGAGATTAAGAAAGAGTATCTTTTTTCTATGACTACTGCTAGTTGCTATTATATTTGCATGAAATCATTACATTATACCTGATATAGCTAAATGTCTTAAACTTTGGTGCATAAAATTTCTTTTTCTTGATTTGAATGCTAAACTATTGTAAATTCAAATAATTTGATGTCATCCTTTTGAATCATTAAATGACATTTCTATCATCAGTTTTCTGTGTTGCATATTTTGACACTCGGTAAAGTTTTCCAACCAGTATGTGGGATTATGCAGCAAAGGTTAGGCTTGGATGATTCCATACTCCCTGAATGCAATATGTAGGAGGGTCTATTGGTTCTTTTTTTTCACCTGTGATGGGCAATTGTCAAAATTTTCCTCCCTAAATTACATAATCATCTTCATTGACTTTGTATGAAAATTCATGTTTCTCAAAGTTCCTTGACACTCTTCACGCTTAGAAAATATGTTGATAGACTACAGCTTCTAAAATCAGCTGAGGAGGACCGACATAAAATTTCTCAAGTTCCAGAGATACATGTTGATCCAACAATGAATCCAAATTATGAATCAGAAGAAGATACCAGAAGTGGTGACCGCAGTAAAAAGGGTACATCTATAGTGGCATATGGCACTCTTGGCAATGTCTTTTATTTACTTTATTTTTATTTTTTAAATTTCGCAAGGGTTTTGATTGATGGGTACACTTGATCTTGCAGATCAATATGCTCCGCCAAGCTATTCTCCATTTCCTCAAAATGATTGGGATCCCCTTTCTTCTTCTAATGAAAAAGGTGACGGATGAGATAGTGAATATCTGTAGATAGTCCAACATAAGGTTTTCTCCTACTGGGAATTTAATTTGCAGAAATTTGTTTTACCTCTTTTTGCAGAAAAAGAAGAGCAATCTGCTGAGGCTCAAACTAAAATCACGGAGAAAACAGACGCGAGTGGATCAAATGATTTGGATGAACACACGGATCAGATTGTTGTTGCTAGCTCACTAGTTGGTGGTAGGAATGATCAAGCCATTCCAAGGTCTGGATTGGAGACATCGGAGATTGCAACAGCCTCCATCGGAGATTCTCGGCCTGCTGATAATATAGAAACTGAGAAGCTGTGGCATTATCGCGACCCCAATAGTAAGATTCAAGGACCATTTTCCATGATGCAGCTGCGGAAATGTAGTACTAGTGGACTGTTTCCTCCGGATATGAGGATATGGACCAATCATGAGCAATTTGATGCGTTACTTCTAACTGATGCTCTGAATGGGAAATTCCATGGAGCACCAGACTTGTCACATAAAGCAGCATCTTCAAGTCCACCGGAAAACAGACCCTCTGGGGGAATTGACGTGAGTGTGGGTACAAACAGGACTGGTGGAGACAATAAACAAACCGAAGTGGCTGGGTGTAACAGTTCGGGTGTTCTGAGTGAAAGTAGGGCTGAACCCTTGAAAACTGATGAGCTGTGCTCCTCTGGGTGGCCACGATGTTGGGATTTGCTGAAGGACAGTAATCCAAGTGTTGAGGGTGTTGAAGTATGCGACTTGCTTCCTTCATCAAAATCTGAGGCAAGAGATGAAGCTTTGACAGATAGAGGCCGGGAGAGTGTTGAAATAAAACATAGTTCACAGAATGGAGAAAATAATTCTATTGGGCCGACTCAAAACTCTGTGGCTAGTGGGGATGAACTTCAAAATCAACCTAAGGATGAGGACCGAACAGGCCAATCTTCTTCCGAAGGGAATTTGAGATCTTTGAACATTGACTTGAGCTCAAACGACCTTGAGTCTGTGCCGGTGTTTACCCCCTTATCAAAGTCACTCGGTTCAAGTAAACAGGCTGAGAATATAGATGTCTTGGATCTTCTTACCCCGAAAACTGTAAACCAGCAGTTCTTATCTGCGGATCCTGAGCAAGGGCTCGGATTTTTGGAGCTGCTGAGTCCTGCACCAAGATCTAACAATGAAAGTGAGGGAGTTCAGGAAGCTGACACCAAGCTATCAGGGTTTATAAATCTTCCTATGTCAAATTCCGGCTCAGACTGGATTGGTGCATCTAATCTAGGAATTGGTGGCGTGCAGCTCCCAGATGTTGCTGATGAATGGTGTGGATATTCCCATACAGCTGCAAGACCATCTACTGCAGAATGGGATTCAGGTCTCGTTTCTGCATCTTGTTCGAGACCACCTGAGGTCAACTGTGAGAACACGAATACCCTGGCACCCGATGGTCACCAACTTGCTCATGCTGCTTCATCCCATCCTACATCAAATGGAACTAATTGGCTTGCGATATTGAATGAACCAATTGAGTTTGTTGCTCTTGGCGAGGATTCAGTATCAGATCTGTTGGCTGAAGTCGATGCCATGGAATCGCGAGGGGTTCTGCCTTCACCCACTTCAGCCCTCAAGTTTGCTAGGGAATTTCTCGAAGATTGTAGGGATGATTGCTTTAGCTCAATCGAGGATTTCAGTTCAGCCCCTGAACCTCGAAAAAGTGATGCCTTCAGCTCCACCAGTGACATGAATTTGGCTACCCAGTCATCAGCACCATGTAAACAAAACGGAACTTCTCCGGTTGATGCCTTCGATTTTTTTAGAAGGTCGAGTGTAAATTCATCGGCAAGCAGCGAGGGAGAAACTAGCGCTGCAGTTCACTCTGGGGATGCTGGTTCGGAATTCCACCCCCCTGCACCTCACAACACGAACCAAGAGATGGTTGGTGGCACCATGGCTCCTGTGCCAGGGTCAGATGCTACAGATCCAGGTTGGGGACAGATGCAGGGTAACATCAACCTGGTGACCGTGCAAGGTAATGTCAACCTTGTCCTGGGAGGACCCACCCAAGGCATGGCGAACCTTGGTTGGGGAACGAACCCAGGGCCGGGTTGGGCAAATCCAAACGCAATTCGTAGTCCTAGAAATGGAAGTTTGGCATGGGACGGGCAGCGCAAATACGGAGGAGAAAGGTTCAACTGCCCTAGAGAATGGGGCAGACCGCCGTGGGGCAGGCAGCCGTCGTATGGCGGCGGTGGAGGGTATTCAAGGCCTCTTCCAAAAGGGCAGAGGGTGTGTAAATTCTATGAGAGCGGTCATTGCAAAAAGGGTGCTTTCTGTGATTACTTACACCCATGATTGCTGCAATTCAATTCCCCCCAACAAAACACAAGTCCATTTTGTACAATAAAGTGTTGGAAGTAGGTAACCTTTTTTGTATAATTAATTGGGAGAGTGAAACTCTGTATGTTTAGATTTGTACTAGGGTTCAATTTAATGTAGTAAAATACCTGTCTGCATACATGTAATGTGATGTGTCTATCCTACAACTATTTTCTGTTTCCCTTGGGACATGCATTGTATGGTGGGTTAGACTTAGATTAGAAACTTGGTATGGTAATGGGGACTGCCTTTTTCAGATACTGCAATTGCTACTCAACTCTTTTCAAATGTTTGATTTGAGATTTGAGAGTTTCTTATCACGTAACGCCTGGTGACTATGATTAGGGGTGGGTGGGTTGGAACGGTATATCGAAAATTGTTTTTCATATTAGTACCCTATTGTAACTATCGGTATACTGAATTTTAGTATATCGAAAATTCGGTACAGCACAAAATACATATCTTAATTGTACCGTAATAATGACATACCGTATATTAATTGCACGATATACCGTATCATACTGAATATTTTTTATTAAAAAAATTATGTACATATCAATTTAGTACTCCCTTCGTTCCTAATTATTAGTCCCAAACTAAAATGGCACAAACTAAAATGACACAATAACCAATGTTTGTGAGTATTTTTTAATAATAATATTATTTATGTTTAAACATTTACTTTTCAATATAACAAAATAACTATAATGATACATATCATACTAATTAATCTATAACAAAATAAAAATTAAAAATAATATAATTATGTATTAATAAATATAAACAAATTAATATAAACATCATTTGTTGAAATAAATATATAGAATTTGAAAGAAAAATAATAATTATATATTCGGTACAGAATTTAGTCGGTACTATTTTTCAGTATTTCTCTCAGCCCTAATGACGATGTTAATTAAACATTTGTTTAGTATTATGAGAATTGATTAATGTTTATGTATCCACGAACATTATTATATAGCAATTTATTCTAACAGAATTAGAAAGTTTCAGCCTTTGACAGACAACAATAAAAGCTCATGAAAAACAGAGGCAGTGCTGCTGAAGCGATGGTGATCCCACGTGCGACAATGGCGGAACCAACAAACTCAGAAGAATCAGTTTGTGCTCCCACCATTTCCAAATCGGAAAATCCGAATCCCGACTGTTGCACTACCAAGAAAACGAATCAGGCTGGAGCCACTGGAAATGGCGGGAACAAGGGAAGATCGTGTAAAGGCTGTCTTTATTATTCCTCGCAATTCAAATCCTCTTCTCGGAATCCTCTCTGCGTCGGACTCTCCAGTTCCATCCCTAATGGTAACCCTAGCTCCCACAGCTTTTTCGATTTTTATCGTTCAGACACGTGTCTTTAGTGTTTGATTAATTAATGGCGAGCCCAGGAACCATGAGCCTTCTGGGTACGCACACAATTCTATGCATGCATATGCGCAGATGAATTATGGATACTGAGCCTGGTGTATTGTCTATGAGTCTGGATTTCTGTTACGTTTGTATTATCTGACTGCTGTTTCATCATTTGCTTTTGGATCTGAATCTTCACCATTGCAATATATTCGATGTTTCTTGATGATTTCTGTAAAAGTTCTTGATGTGGATATATTTTCTTGATGAATTGTGATGTGGGCAATGGGTGGATGCATGCTTGTCTTTCAGTCTTGGTTTTGGCGAATTAGGTGAGGGAGCACAAGACGTTGTGATTTAAAATTTATTGATTCGTGGATTCACAAAGTTAGGGAGAGTTGTTGTGGTTAATTATTCCGTGGAGTTAATTGGTGTTAGTGTGGTGCATATTCTTGTTGGCTGCGGTCTTTGTTTGTTTGAGAAGATGTTCTTTTCATTTTGCTGCATTTGTTGTGGATACGTGGAGTATGTGTGAAAAAGCAGTGTGAATGGATGTGAAAAAGCAGTGTGAAGCAGTGTGAATGGTGAAATAAAAAAAAGGTGGCAGTAATCAATAA
>JAPKLW010000721.1:281864-300694 GCA_026898455.1 Plectranthus barbatus
AAATATGTCATCAATCAACGCTTCCGCAGCGCATACCACCTAACAGTATGCAGCATGAGAAAAGCATGTAAATGAATTTCTACATGAATGGAATTCTTGTGCTTAACCTTCCTGTGCAAGCATGAGATCTCATGCGTTTTCCATTCTATTACAACTTGTGTGTATCCAGTTATGAAATGTACATACTGAATTTCATCTCATGATTATGGTTTTCCATTTGATGAATAGCGCCTCGGCACATTGTAGGAAAATCTGAGTTGGTAGCATCTAAAGACGGTAAGAGCCTCAGAGATTTTAGATATGGTTGCATTGGTTACTCTGTTTACCCAGACCAAAAGAACCAGACCTCTGATGTGCAACAGACTGGACCAGAATTGCCAGTATGCACTGGTCTTGAGGTTGGTGTCATAGACTGTTCTTCGTTTATATGTGCATAGTAACTAAATTCATCTTGCTACCATTGTAATTGATACACATGAATTTACCAATATTTTTCATCTCTTTATTCAAGAAGAAATGGTGCAGTAGCTGTCCTATCATGGTTGCACTTTTTTTATGTAGTGATTTTGCTTTTGCTCTGTTTAATGTATCATTATGATTTTTAAGACCTTATTGGTGTGTTAGGGAAATATTGCTTAAGCTAAGATTGTGATTCAGGAAACTTTTGCCAAATCAATGTTTTGTCTGCTTTGCACGAGTACGCTTTTAACACTTTCATGGTGAAATCGATCATTACCGTGGTTTGTTTGCTTGTTTCTCTCTTCTGTTTGTCATGTCTTCTTCTTACTTATACTCAATGGATATTGTTTTGCCTTCTAATCAGGTAATAGTTGATCGGAGAATTAAAGATTCTCAATCTGGTAAGTGTCTTCTATTTGCTATTAATAAAAAACTCTGTATTTTATTAACTGCACGGATAACTTTTATTGAAGTATGAGCTATACATTCATAACTGATAATTAATGAATTGCACAGAATAGATATAGAAAAATTTTCCCAAGGACAATCACTTGTGTCTTTCTTGGATATGCTCAATCCGAGTATAGATGCTATGATGTGAAATCCAAGTGACTTAATGCTCCCTTTACAACACACAAACTATGAGCTTTTTTGGTTTGTTAAAAAACTACTTGGCATCTTCATCTGGTGGATAAGATTATTGTCAGATGTCATATTGAGTTAAACGTAAGGGTAATCTGTATTTATTTTCTTACAGATGGAAATCGATTGCCACAGCATCGGCCACCTCAACCAAGTAATGCAACTCTGGACGGATTTTCGAACAGGCAAGCTATTTTACATTTCATACTGCAGACATGTGCATTTTAAATTTTCAACTAGTTGACTATGGTGGACTGTGAGGGGACATGATTAGAGCTGTCTTAACTGATCTAAGGTTTCCCAAAAGTAGTACCCAATTGCATGTTTAGCTTCACGTCTATACTAGTCTTGTATGGTAAAACAGTCCATAAAGTCTTCTAACTGTTGCTATTTTACTATTCCAAATCCATCTCCCCATATTTAGGGAACATCTTTGTGACTTCATGATGTACACCCACTAAATATTTGGATAGGAGAGTGTTGAAGTTGTTTTAAAAGCTGAGTCACACCAGTCAAGATATAAGCATGAAGTTTGTCCTTTCTTGAATCATCATTGGCCGGAATGCTCCACCAGTCTTGGCACTGCTATAATTTTGATAATTTCCATTGGAGGAATGCAGGTTCACTCGAAACGCAAACCTGATTGCGAATGGAGTGGCGAAGAACATCCGTCGAGTGGGGAACCATATAAAACAGAGTATAGATGATATCATTTATCCCCATGGAAAAGGACCCAAGTAAGTTGGTTGTCTGGAAAAATAAAATGTGGAAGCAGAGTTTGAGCAGCTCCCTTCTTCTCCGACGCAGTTTTTTTGTGCATTGACAAAGTTTTAACCTCACAGTCACAGATGTCTCTGTCTGTGTGATTAGAATCAATCATGTTAGCGCATTCTTGGATTCTCAAATTTGTTTCCCTCTATTCTCTTAACTTATTCGTATATTTTTTTAAGTTATCCTTCTTTTTTATTAATCTATAAATATGTTATTGAAGTTTATATGCTTAGTAAAGACTATATGTTTATTTTTTAATTATTGAGAATATGTTATTAAAGTTTATATGCTTAGTAAGACTTTATGTTTATTTTTTAATTATTGAGAATTATGTAATTCAATTTATGTATGTGATCTACACCACTTGGACATGAATATATTGGTTAAAAATATTCTATGTTATCAGCATATGAGTAATATATTTGGACAAATGGATTATAAAGATTTTTTTGTTCCAATATTCATTTACACGGTTCATTTTAATCTATGTAAAGAATTATATTAAAAAAATATATTAAAATAACTTTCCAAATATGATAGGTAATGAATCACTTTTTGTCAATGTTTTGATCTCTCATCTATATATATCTAAAAGCAAGACCCCAAGTATGTAATTACTATAATCTCTATAATTGATAATTATTATGTTGGGCATATAATTAATTAAAACTAATTATATATTTGTGTATATAAAAAATAAAGAAACATTTGTAAGTTTAATTAAATAAAGAAACAAATAAATAAAAAAATTTATTTAAAAATAAAGAAAAAAAAATCATTTGTATATGTATACATAAAATGAAGAACTAAATATGAAAAATGAAGAACAAATATGATTTAAACAATCGGTGGAAATAAGGGAATACATTAATATCATTAATGATAAAATGATGTAATGAATATGGAAATTGGTCCTATAATTGACGTTATCTATATTATTAATTATAATTAAATCCCAAAGCAACATTAGTGGGATTAATATTTATTTCTTTTCATACCAATAGTATAAATAGGTTCTACTTATCAAGAAAAATCAAAACAATTTTTATTTTGCCATTAACATATCTATTGATCCATGTGCTAGTATTTTTTAACAATTATTGTTTTGATTTTTTATTGTAGAGAATATGAAGATGCCATCTAGAGGGGTGCTTGAAGATTTTGGAATTCAGAAGGCAAATCTTGAAGCACATGTTCTTTTATGGAATATACAAATTTTTTTAGGTTTATCTTTCACGAAATGAATAGCTTTGTGATTTGTTAGATATTACAATTGTTTAATTATTTTCATCAATGTAAATGTACGTTGTCATCGTACTCAATAGTGCTTATGCTCTTTTTAGAATATTATCTTAAATTTAAATATCTAATTATTGTGGTTCTTTATTTATTTATTATATTATATTTTTTATTACTTTTGCTTACATTATAATATTTTTTTATAGTTGTATTCATTTCTCCCACCTTAGTAGTATTTTATTTATGTTTATTTACTCAAATTAGTATTTAATGTCAATGCATTTTTATTCAAAGCTGTATAATTTTCATTTTCGTAGACATTATTGAGTCTAGAATTCAGAGAAATATTGAGTTTTGAATGATTTAGATATTTGAAATCAATTAATAGAAACTAAAATCATTTGAAAAATACTTTTTTTCTTTTCTAGCTATGAAAATAGTTACACAAAAAACTAGAAAATGAAATTTATTATTATGAAAGATTTATTAATAATTAAAATACAATAAATTAAATATGTATAGTGATAAAATTAAGCAATAATTTAAAGAAAATAACATTTTATTATTCAAAATATGGCCGGAGTTTGAAACAAGAAATCTTTTAATGTAATTAGGATGACACAATTATTTAAAATTGAAGTATTCGCGCTACATTGAGAAAAATCAAATTTATTTATTACACAAGGTAAAGGTTAAATAAAAATCAAAACAAACAAATAAATAAAATAATATAGCAATTAATAAAAATAATATTAATACAAAAATTGTAGGGTGTAAAATATTTTGAGTAAATATTTATCTGCATCCCAAATAACTTTTTATTTATATACAAATATTACCGGATCTACATGGGATGAGGGCTCCAATCCACTAACTGGAAATTTTCAAGTTTTAATATTATAATGATCTAATATTTTTATGATATAGATTTCTTCACGGGCAAGTTGTAAAGAATATTAACAACTGTATATATAATTTAGAAATAAAAAATATATTGAATAATTTATTTGTTACGAAATAATAGAATAATATAAATACTATGCATATTTGATGTTAAAATTATATGATATATTTATAATTTAAGAAATAAAAAACAATTATAATTATAAAATAGACTCAAATATGTTAAGAATCAAGTCTATTTAACTTAAAAGGCCGGACTCAGGATTGAAAAAAGGTTATGGTAAGTAACAGACCAAACTCGGGCCTCTTTCAATTATTGCAGGCCCGGGCCTATCGAGTCAAAGCCAGTCTGGCCCAACCTATTTCTACCCCTACTCATCAAATACCCTAGCATATTCCCCAATTGCACTCGCTTCCATTCCATCAAGGAAAAAAAAATAGTCTTAAAATTTTCTCAAGTGTGATCTGAAAATTTTCACATTGTCTTTTATGTGCTTAATTTGTGAATGTGTAGTAAAAGATTCAACAAATTACTTGGATGATATAAATTAGAAAAAAATGTATGTGAACTTATAGTAGAATAAACGACGGCATTTTCCTTCTCCGCCGAGGAAGATTTGTTGGGATGAGTGGATGACTGAGGCTATCAAACATCCCTAAGTGAACCAAGAATTCAAACTCAAAACAAACTTAATTTTTGACTTCGAAATGAAGTACTGGAGCCAATTGAACTCGCTGCAACAACCAACTTCCATTCTTGAAAATTCGTTTCATCGATTGTCAAATATTCTCTAATTAAGTATACTTTGAAATATAATTCACGAATTTTCCTATTATTACTTATATTGATTAGAGCAACAAAAGATGGAAATAAATGAAACTTCAAATCCAAATGTGTGTATATTAAAAACACGAAAAGTGGTGGTGAAATTTGTATAAAGAGTGATACGAGGAATTGAAAACCAAATGTGATGACTAATGAGATAAGTGATGTGAATCATAAGATTGAATTTAATGGACAAATTTAAAGTTTGATCTAAGATAGATCAAGTTTTAATATTTCACTACTTTATTTACATTAGTTTTGCTTACTTATCCACCATAAGCACATGCTAATATGTACACGTCTTGATGTAGCAATATAACATTCGTGGTAGAGTCAATTTTAATTAATATCATCACCTCTAATATATTGTCACATCAATCATAGACACATTAATACATTCTCGCAACGGACATTGGAACATTTATGATATATACACACAATAACAAATTAAGATAAATTATTAATAAAAATATATACACAATGTGCACCACGCAGACAACAAAATATTATACATAATAACAAAACCCATCACAAAAAAATTTCCTCCACAAAATACCTACCATAAATAAGCATATGCAATATATAAGGTAATTAATATTGAATATGCAAAACATGTAGTAACAATAATATATAATTAGTTATTATTTCTTATTGTGTTGAAGATATAAAATAATAATTTTTAAATTTTTTTATTAATTCTAAATAATTATTATTTGTTGGATATATAATTAACTCATGATAATTATATATTATTATATATTTGTGTGTGCGCGTGTTTCTCATAAATATATTTCTTTTATTTCTATTTACATAAAAGAATAAAAAATGAGTTCATGATAAGTTAAATAATTGATTTTATGTATGGTAAATACCTCATTTATCATCAATTATTCAGAATAATAATTAAAATACTTAATGGTAATCATTAAATATATGTATAAAACTTACAGTTAAACATATTATTATATTGGCGATTTTTTATTTAATTATAAACAATTTTTATTTTTTACATGTTAATTTTTTTTTTTGTCGTCCTTCAATTAACCATATTGTTATATTTCTACTAATAACATTCATGTTTTTTTTTTAAAGAAAAGTTTCTCCAATAAATACAGGGCCACATATATCCATATAAATGATTATGGAAATATAAATGATCCTTTATGACAATAAACAAATTATGGAAATAACTTAATGAATTGATAAATTGCTAAACATAAAATATCTATTATAATAATTAACATACAATGATAACATAATTATAAAAAAAATTATCGGTATTATGTGCTGGTTTTAGGGCATAATCAATTGAATAATTACTATTAAAATTATTTAAAGAGTGTATAAATAGTGTATGACATTTTATTTTGAGTGCATGTTGTTTTTGATAGGTAAGGAATGAAACAATATTTTTGATTTTTTTTTTTTTTAGTTTTGATTGTAGTAGGTGCATTTTGGTGAAAATGATTTAACTATTCATTCTCTAATTATTTTGTAACACCATTCTTTAGGATAAAATGGAAGAGGATATGATATTAATCTTATACATGAATGCGCCAACAATAACATTCTAATATTTCATTATCTAAAATTAATATAATTTTTTTTAAAATATCAATTTTAAAATATATTTGATTATAGGAAAAAATAATTACAATTTTATTTTATTTGATAAGCTATAATATATTTCAATAAAATTAGTATTATGTATAAACGACATTTAGGAAAAATATTTTATATATTTATTATTGATAAATTACTAATTAAAGAAAATATAAACGTGCCGGCGTGCCACGCATCGCGCGGGAGGAAAACTAATACTCCCTCCGTCCCAAAATAATTGTCTTGTTTTCCTTTTTCGTCTGTCCCAAACAATTGTCTTCTTTCCTAAAATGGAAAGTTTATACACACTCACTAATAAACTACTAATTTCCTCTATCTCTACTCGCATTGGTATTTGTGTCATTTCCAAACAAGACAATTGTTATGGGACGGAGGTAGTATTTTTTAAAGGATTAGTTAATATTTTTTTAATATATCACTTTTAATATTCTTATTTTTCTGAAATAGGGCTTCATAAGTTTTAGTCTCAAGAGTCGAGACTATTCAAAGATGTTTGTGTAAATCATTATAAAACAAATCGAATATATGAAAATCGAATTATATAATTTGAAAAGGTAACGTGAGTAGCAAGAATGATTTGAATTTTAGGAATTATCATTAAATCCTATTTAGAAACTGGTATATTATATTGCAAGTATAAAACAAAGGCTGCACTGAATTGCGAAGAGAAAATAAATAAGACGCTGGGTTTTTGAATTCTTGCTTTTCTTCTTTTGCAGTTACTTACCAATCTCACGTTTCTCTAGGAAGACTCCCATCTCCGTCTTCTTCTTTAATCTTTCTTCTCTTTCATTCCGCCTCCACTAAATTAACCGATTGAAAAGCTTCATTTTTCTGCTCGTTCCATTTCTTACTTAAAAAAATCCATTCCCATTTTGATAACTTTTTGTTCCTATTTTCCATCGGTTCTATTTCAGCTATTTAGAATGACGGCGTATGCGGCGGCTTGTCGACGGGTGTTGAGATTAGGAGTTGGGTCTATTGGAATCCGTCCCATCTCCGAGCTTGCTAATCCCAACGGCAAACGGGTCTATCTCGTCGATACTTTGGCCCTTGTAATTTATTGGATCTCTTTCTGGGTTTTTGCTATTTGGGGTTGAAATTGAAATTATCTTTTTTTTTTAATTGATTGTTGAATGAAGTTGCTCCGTTCCATGTGATTGTTTTCATTTAGGCTTTTATTTTTTTTTCCTGTTTCGTAGAAATTTTGCTATTATGATTTTAGTTAAAATTTTATATTTCTGTTGTTGTTATGGGTTTGATTAGGTTAGGAAATTGGAGTCACAAGGCGTAGAGTCTAAGCAGGCGGAGGCAATAACGGAGGCAATGATGGAGGTGCTCAATGATAGCATGGAGAATTTATCTAGCTCGTATGTTTCTAAAAGTGAAATGCAGAAGGTAATTGGTGTCGCCATTCCTGTGAATTGTGAATGAAGGAGTTGATTTGTTTCACTTGTGTGATTTTTTTTTTTTTAATATTTTGTGTAGAGCGAGATGCTGCAGGAAAACAACCTATCCGTGTTCAAAACGGAAGTTAAGAGCTCACAGGTATAACTAAGAAAACTCGTGTTTCTTTGATTAGCTTTTAGTTGTATTGGAAACTGAGGCTGTTGATTTCTCTAGTTATGCACTTATGCTTTCGTGCATTATTGTTTAAATTTAGGATGAATATTGTGAAGAACTTTATATAAATTTAGGATGAATATTGTGAAGAACTTTATAAAACATGTTGTTTTGTTTGAAAGCTTGAATCTAAGGCAGCCACCCATTACCGTGTGGTTTGGAGTCATGGAAATGCCTTATTTTTATATATTTTGTGAACTTTCATTCATTTCTTAAATAATTTTTGCGAATGCAATATAGAGGTCAATGTGGTGATAACTTGGATATGGCTTTGATTCTGAAATGGAATTATGCATGCACTTTTAGTGCCTATCCATGTTTTCAGTTGATACTTTTTAGATAACTCATCTCGCGTGTAGCACATTGATTTGATTTGCAATGTTATATTAAATACATGATGCCAGTAGTTTTTATTATTTAGAAATATAGAAGTAGCACACGAGTTCTTGAGAAATTGTTTGGACAATCACATACCAACAGAAATGATATGCTGCCCACCTTATGGTGAGCTTTCGTGAGTTTGGAATGTGGTTGTAAAGTATTTGGAAACCTTCATCAGTTCCTGTTTTTGCTTCATTAGATCAACCTTTTAAAAGAAGTTTTTCCAATAAATAAGTAGATTTTTTCTAAGAATCAGCAATGCATTACAGTTTGCACATCATAAACTGTTGTTCTTCTGACCACTCCAAGCATGGAGCCACTCATATGATATGATAGGCAAAGACTTACTCTTAATCATTTTGATTCCTGCAGGATCACCATTTCTCGCTGTTACAACATGAGACACATAAAATCAAGAATGATATAGAAAAGATGCGTAATGAGTTGAGGTATGTAGATAAACAAGTGTTGATCAATCTAGGAAGAAATGCAGTTAAACCAATGTTGTTGTACAGGTACGAAATCGACAAAGTCACGGCTGGGCAGCGCTTGGATCTTAATCTTGAAAGGGGGTAAGTAAGTTATTCCAATAAATATCAGTTTCCTCCTCAATATGAACACTCAAATATCTGCCATCCAATGCAGGAGAATCCGGGATGAGCTGAACAACCAGAACCAAGAAACAACAAACCTCACCACCAAACTAGATCGAGTGAGTAGTTGCTGATAATTGATGAACTTGTATTGAAACTCAACTTGGGTTTGCAATGTCAGGAAATCCATACATTGAGAGCTCAACTGGAAGCCGCAAAGTATGAGGTGATCAAGTATTGCATAGGTACTCTCGCTTCCGTCTCTGCCGTTGGTCTTGCTGTACTCCGTATTCTGCTGTAGCTAGGCACCATTGTTTTTAGTTTCTATGGGTATTTTATACTCATTTTACACATTCTGATATGTTAGGAACTCAAATATCAATACGTTTATTGATTGTCCTTTTCTTTGATTCTGATTATTGTTCTTGCTAATTTTCATTTGTCATCATTTCCATAATGTTGTCCAAAAAATTATATATGTACCTACTTGGTCAAAAAAAAAAAATTGTTGTTTCGTGGCTATTCTTGATTAACAGGATCCTGTGTTTATTGAATGTGTGTTCAAAATTTATTTGATTTCTCTGGCTTTATAATTTCTTTTAACTATGTATTCATATATACTAACTACCAAATCAATGGTCCAATGATCTAGAATAAAACTTGTAAATAATCTTGTGCTTTTTATTATATGTTATTTGCTTAAAAATATTATTTTTTAATGTATATTATGCATAGAGAAACTATGTTTTTTTTCCAAGCGTTAATGTAATCCATCTTATAGTTCATATTCATTCTTATTTAGCATAAATTTAATTTTAGCATTGGATCTCAATTATTATTTTTTTTTATCATTTATTTACGTTTACGAGTAAATTGAGATGATGCAAGTTTGGGATTTGTTTGGTCAAAATTTGCTCATACAAGGAATATTGGGGTTGCAGTAGTATATTAAGCTTATAAAATGTGTGTGAAAATTGTGAAATAATGAATTTTCTAATAATGCAATAATTTTAATCTTGTCAATCAATCCTTTTGTGTGTTATTTTTAGACATATGTGATGTAATTTAATTTTGATTTATTGGGAGCTTCAAGAATGATTATATAACTATTTTTAATATGATTTTCGATTTTTACTTAATTAGAACTAGTAGTGTATGAATTCAATAGTTAAATGTGTAAATATATAATGTTAAAAAATACATATTGTGTAATATAATCGTTGTAAATTGGGATTGAAAATGAAAAACACATTGCAATTTGGAGTATAACCTAAAATTAGGCAGACATTGATCAAGCTCCAAGATTCTGTTTAACCCCAATTAGTTTGAACTATAAAGATGAAAAACATCTAACTAATTTAAAATAGAAACATGGGATTTATATATAGTAGTATCAATATGTTGGAGAGTGGCAATATGCTAGCAAACTACTCCCTCCGTTCCGGTCAAATTGTCCACATTTGACCGGGCGCGATAACCAATACATGTGAGTGGTAGTGGGAGTTAGTGGAATGAATATTTTATTGATGAGTGTAGAGAATTTACTATTTTAGGAAAGTGGACTAATATTGTGGGACAGACGAAAAAGGAAATGTGGACAAATTACTTGGGACGGAGGGAGTATTATATGATCTCATCTACTGCATACAATTTTTTGTCCATCTTTTACTTGAGTTGGTGGAGGCCTCAATTAAAATTAGTTTAAAGAAAAGGTAAAAGTAAAAGAAATACAACTAAGATTAGATTTATATATGCAAGTTGCTAATAAATATTGTTCAAAATAATATATAAATAATATTATGAAATATTATGATGAATAATATTACTCACTTTATAGAATAATAACTTATGTTTTTATTGTATATAAATAATCACATAAAAAACTACCATGTTTCAGTAAAGGTATTATAATAGTTTGTTTAAAATAATTCTAATTACATGTTATATAAATATATGAAAATAAGTTTTAAACAATAAAAATATCTATTTATTTTTTTAAAAAAATATATTATTTTAACATACACATATTTTTTAACATGACATATTTCAATCATTAACTAATAGTTACAAAAATATCATATGCATGACTTTTGATATCTATTATTATACACAAGAAAATGGTGCAATATTTGGAAATGGATTAATAATATAAATACAACAAACAATTTATTAATATTTTGATAGAGTTAGATTAACAAACACATTTCCACTATAAAACATAAATTTCTATTTTCCTGATTTTTTTCTTACTTTTTTTTTTTTGCCATAATTTTATATATAAATTCATGAATTTTCCACCGTCGCTTCCAACTAGAGCGGGCACAGAAGCCGCGGCGTCGGCACCGCCATGAGCCTGGTGGCGCGTGGCGCCGTGAGCCCAAACACGTCGTCCATATCCATCTCGCTCGGCTTCATTCCATCGGGCAATTCCCACGTGAAACAATGGAGGAGATGCACCACCGCCACCTCGAGCGCGTAGAGCCCGAGCTGCATGCCGGGGCACGACCGACGGCCCGACCCGAAAGGGATGAACTCGAAGTTCCCGCCCTTGAAATCCGCCACGCCGTCTCTCAGAAACCTCGACGGCTTGAACGACTCCGCATCCTCCCACGCGCTCTCGTCGCGGCCGATCGCCCACGCGTTGATCATCACGCGCGACCTCGCCGGGATGTGGTAGCCCGACACGACCGCGTCCTCGGCGGTCTCGTGGAGGAGGAGCGGGATCGGCGGGTGGAGGCGGAGCACTTCCTTGATGCAGCACCGGAGGTAGGTGAGCTTGTCGAAATCGGACTCTTCGACTTTCCGGGCCGGGCCGACAACATCGGCGAGCTCCTGCTGCACCTTCTTGAGATCTTCCGGGCTTCTCATCAGCTCCGCCATGGCCCACTCCACCGCCGACGCCACGGTTTCCGTCCCTCCGAACATCACATCCTTCAACATTATAATTTTTCTCACGTTTTTTTTTTTTTAAATGTGACATATAAAAATATTTAATTTGAATCAAACTTACATAATCATGATTTTGGCTATTTATTTAAAACACAAGGTGACATGGTTAGTTGTGCAAAAAGGTTAGGGTCACGTAATCAAATTGGCACATGACATTTTTTAAGAACACTCAATTATTAATGAAAGTTTTGCTGAAAACCTAAAAGGAAGAAGATAATTATAATTTCTTTTATTTTATAATGTTTTTTTTTATAATTCTCTTACTCAATATCTATTTATTTTAAAGAGATAATTTCGATACCTCCTTTTCAAGACAGAATAATACAAGCTTTCTTGTTTTACACATTAAGCGCCGACACCGATGAAACATTATGCACATGGGTGTTATATTATTACATTAAATTTGACCTATTCAATCAAATCAAGCTTCCAATTTTACTTTTGAAATTTTAACATTCACAAACTTATTAAAATTTTAAACTAATCTTAAATCTATCAAAATATATATGTAACAATCTTATATTATCAAAATAAATTATTGAAGGAGTTTGTTTATGAATTCGATAGTGTAAACACAAGTCTAACTCATTTAATTAATAATGAGTTTTTTTTTTTATTTTATGAAATTTAGATTCAAATAACCTGACTCATTTATAACCAATTATATCTATTATATAATGAAAGTTATTTGAAAACTTTAGTTTATCAAGGGAAAAGATAAGATAAAGATTGAGAGAGTGAATAATATTATAGAGAGACAGTAGAAAAGCTTACCATAATAATGGCCTTGATATTGTCCCTCGTCAGCTTCATTGAATTCTGCAGCAAATCTTCCGACTCCAAATCAACCTTTGCCTCCTCACTGTAGAAAGCCAGCAACTCATCCACCATGTCCGACTCTACGGGCTCTCCACTCTCCTCGGCCCGCCTCTTCTGCATATGATCATCAATTATGGTGTCGATAAACCCATCGAGTTCGGCCCGAGCTTTGATCAGCCTCCCGTTCAGTCCCTGCGGATCCACCCACCCTAACCATGGAATGAAATCCGCGATATTGAACGCTCCAAAAAGTTTGGAGAATTCCTGCAGAATCTTGATAAACTCATCCTGCCCCTCGTGGGAGCTCGACCCGAACGCGGCCCGGTATATGATATTCTTCGTCAGCCCGAAAACGAGCTCGCCGATGTTCACCACCGTGCCGCTGCTGGCGGCCACGGCCCGGACCATGTCGTCCACCTCGTCCCGGACCGAGTCCCACGACTCGGCCCGTTTGCGGCTGAAGAGCTTCATCACGCAGAGCTTGCGCATTTGGCGCCAGAACGGCCCGTAGTGGGCGAAGGCCATGTCGGCCCGGTCGTAGGTCAGGTAGCTGATGGCGATCGTCGCGGGCCGGTTGGAGAAGATGTTGTCGTGGACTTGGAGGACTTGGCGGGCGGCGTCGGGGCTAGACACCGCCACCATGTGGAGGGAGCCCATGCGGAGGTGGAAGAGTCCGCCGTATTTCTTGGCGAGTTTAGCGAGGCCACGGTGGGTGAGCTGGTCCATCAACCCCATGTTGCCAATCACGGGCCATCCCCTCGGCCCGGGAGGATAGCGCTTACGCCGTGATATTGATAGGAGGGAGAGGGCTAGTAGAGGGATTGTGAAGGAGATGATCAAGAACAAGGGTTTGTAAATTATTTCTAGAGATTGAGGGAGATCAATCATTTTGTCTACTATGATTAATTTCAAGAATTTGTTTGTTTATTTTGTGTGTGTTTGTGTGGTTTATGATTACAACAATGGTAGTGCAACACTATTGTTGTTGCCAGATTTTTTGGTGGCTGAAATGCGAGCTTATATATATATATATATAAAGTTGGCTTCACACACTAGTAGAGGATAAGTTATCTTAATGTTGAATAAATCTAAGAGGACTATTTAAGGTGGGACATTGAAAAATATGTGTTTTTTTATTTTTGGAAATGAGGTGGTAGGTGTTTATCCCATGAAAATTATAATAATCTATATAATTAATAATAATGAAAATCTTAGTAATAAGTTCCAATCAAATGGGGAAGTTAAAATATCAATGATTTAATTTTGAAACATAAGTTCTCATCTAATTTTGGTTTAATTAATCCAAAACAATGTGATCATGAAGTGCACAAGAATTTACTGATTCACACTAGCCTTGTGAGATAATGTTGGTCTCGAAATCAGAGTAATTAAATGTGCAACAAATCTTTTTATAAAAAAAAATTTGCACTTCACTAACTCATGAGTTACTCACCAATTTGTATTTTTGAAAGATTGATTTTTAGCGAAATAGATATTAGTTCGTATTTCAGATATACTTCAACACTTAGATAGTATTGAATTTTAAATCCTTACGAAAAATAATTAAAGCAGTAAGAACACAAAAATTTATAAAGGTTTGGACATAAGAGCCCTACGTCATCTCTCTTGAGTCTGGAATGCACTAGGTTTCAGAATACAAAGGTTTTCACAATCTATCGCAAGCTGATGAATGCCAGCATCTACCAGTCCAATTGCTCACTCGCCTTCGCCATTGCTTCCTCCAGCGCTCAGATTCATAGGCACACCACGCAGTTTTTGTCTCCGGAAGTTTTGGGAGTTTTAAGGTTCTTTCAGGAACCATCAATCTTTTGGCTAAATGCCTGTGAAAATCATAATTTGGAGAAGGATTGTGACTGTTATGTTCTTACTCGAAGAATAAAAACATTAAAGAAATAAACTTGTACTAGAGAACAATAAGACTCATGTTCAAGATAGCACACGATTAACTATAAAATAACCTACACTATTAAAACCTTTATATATTGAATGTTGGCTTCACACACTAGTTGAGGATAAGTTATCTAATGTTGAATAAATCTAAGAGGACTATTTAAGGTGGGACATTGAAAAATATGTGTTTTTATTTTTGGAAATGAGGTGGTAAGTGTTTATCTCATGAAAATTATTATAATATAATAATAATGGATATATTAGTAATAATTTGCAATCAAATGGGGAAATTTAAATATTAATTTATTAATGATTTGATTTTGAAACTCAAGTTCTCATCTAATATTGTTTTAATTAACCCATAACAATATAATCATAAAGTGCACAATAATTTAATGATTCACAATAGCCTTGTGAGATAACTATTATTTGTTTTATATAGTTAAATTGTTATATGAATATAATCAATATTGTATAAATATAAACATGAGAAACATTCACCTACCCAACTGAACTCGCATTAATGTACCTATAATTGATATTCAATAAACTAGAGGTATTAATAATAATTAAAATTGACACACTAACACCATAACACATACCCATAATAGATATGGTAACATTTTTTATATAATATTAACGAAGAAAAGGTGATTTATACATCAACAAAGAGTTGGTAATACCCGAGTCTTAATATATACGTCATACTAAATTTCCACCTGCGTATTGCGCAGAATGTTATATTTTTACTAATAATTTATTATTAAATAATTATTAGTTTTATTTATTGTTTGAGTTTTATATAATAGTAAAATATTAAAAATCTAAACACATTCATTTAAATAAAATTAGTTTTATTTGAAATAATATTCTCTTATATGAGGACACGGTCATTTGAACAGTGTATCTCCCTTTCCGTCTATCTTACACAAACATTAATATTTTTTTTCTCTTTAATTTGTTCTCTTATTCATTTCATTCTTGATTTATAGTTTGCAATGTCATACTAAAAATGCACAATAATCAAAATTACATTCAATGCGACAAAAGTATTGTCTATACTAAATATTTTTACATAATATATATGATGAGATTTTAGAATACAGATATTAATATAAAAAATAATCTAAAAAAACAGATACTTTTTCCATGGTATTCTGGAAACTCTTTAGAACTGGTCCTATTAAAAATGGAGTATTCATTAAGGTAATTAATGGCTCATGAATGCCGCCATCTTGGAATGGAACGCCTACCAAATTAAATAAACTACTATACATGTACGGATTTATGTAGGACTTCCTTCCTTATAGGATTGTCAAAAAACAAAAAATCACATAAATATATTTTTAAAATAATACTCCTTCCGTCCCATAACATTAGTCTTGTTTCATTCCGGCACAGATACCAATGCGACTAAAGATAGAGGAAATTAATATTTTATTAGTGAATGTATATTAATTTTCTATTTTAGGAAAGATGACTAATGTTTGAGACAGACGAAAAAGAAAAACAGGAGTAATATTATAGGACTGAGGGAGTATATAAAATATCACAACTCCAAAAAATATAGTTAAATCCCTTCCCCACTATCATATGAGATTAGGTAGTCAATAACACGCAATCGATAATCATTATTTTTTCTAAGTTTAAAACAAATACTTTTTTTAATATAAAAAAAAATAATAGGAGACGAAACTTAGTTATGATTGAGTATGAAATATTTTATCTCGTAAAAATATTATATATATATATATATATAGTAGTGATCATATGTTACCCATTCTCTAGATGTTATATGAGACCAAATCTAAACCATTTATTTTATCAATCTAACAGTTATTAAATTATGAATTAATTTTTATTTTTAATGTGTAAATATAAATTAAGGGTATATTAGGTAATTAATTTATATTATTCTCTTTCATTAACCAATCACGTTGTTTTTTATTTTTTCTTCTCTCATCATTTTTCTCTCTCCTCTATAATTCCTATAAAACTTTAAATAATCATAACTTCTTCAATTTGAATTATTTTTTCACTTATTATATATCAAATTAAAGATAATTTAATTACATTTCAAACGAAATCCCTATTGCATATGTTAGGAATAAGGTAATTGTAGCAAAATCAAATAATGTAATAGCTAAAACTAAATAATTTAACATAATAATAAGAATAATGTAATACTGTAATACTAATAAAGAGAATTACAGATTTATGAATAAAGAGAACTATTTTTTTTTTCGGCAAGAAATCAGACATTAATAATGTAATATACAATGAACACATAATGTACCAATCAGTCGATATACAATGCACCATTCAGACAATACTTTTATCAATGTCATGCAACCGCAAAAAAATAGACATGAATAACATAATATACAGTCAAATAATGTAATATACAATCAATACATAATGTACCACTCACTCAATATATAATGTATCATTCAGACAATTCTTTGATCTATATCATGCAACCATAAAAAATACATACATTAATAATGTACATACGGTTGAATAATGTACTATAAAGCCGATACATAATGTACCACAACACATATTTTACCATTCAGGCAACAATTTGATCTATATACTGCAACGCAAAAAAACAAATATGAATAATGTAATACTCATGTGACACATAATGTATCACTTAGTCGATGCACAATGTACCATTCATGCAACAATTTGATCTATATCATGCAACCGAAAAAACAAACATGGATAATATAATACAAAGACGACACATAATGTAGCACTCAAACACCTTTTTATGTATTAAATGCAACCGCAATTGTGAAATCAAGATTTTTTCCAATTTTTATAAGAACAACATCGAAATTAGGTAAGTATACTATATCATTACATTATTCTTTATATTACGGTACATTATTTAGCTTTACCTATTACATTATTTAGCTTTACTTCGATTATTTTATTCTGAACATATGTAATAGGGATTTCGTTTGAAAGATAATTAAATTATCTTTAATTGGATATATAGTATGTAAAAAAATAACTTAAATTGAATGAGTTATGATTATTTAAAGTTTTATAAGAATAATAAAGGAGAGAGAATATTGATGGGAGAGAGAAACAAGGAATAACGTAACATTGAGTAGGTTAATGATAAATAATAATATAAATTAATTACCTCATTACCCTTATTATATATTTAATCATTAAAATTTAAACTTAATCCTATCCATCCAATTTCAAATTGAAAGGTTGGATTTTAGTCTCATATAACATAGGAAAGCTAGGTAACCATATAATGCAACCCTATATATATATATATATATGTGTGCGCGCATTAAATAGATAATTTCATAGTTTGTCAAAAGGATAAAAATATTCAGTTAAAAAAAATGAAAATTGGTTTAAAACTCATTAATAATCTCATATGTTAAATCTATAAGGTATAATTCGAAAAAATTCAAATATGAGACTTCCGTATTAATGCAACTAACACTTAAATATTATATTAATATATATTAAGTTAACATTATTTAATCTATAATAATGTTATGGTATACAGAGAATTTTATGCCAGCTGAAATGATAACTTATTTAAAGTGTTTTAATTGACTAATAAAATCATTTCTCTCAAATTAACAATATTAATTTAATTTAGTCAAGCCGTAATCATCCCTAATAAGTAGTTCATGACGTATGTTTTTGGTGCATGCGACAAAACTCGAAATCATTATTAGTTATGAAAAAGAAAATTCAGATTTGATGCATATTTTTTAAAGTCATTGTCTTGGTTTAGACCACTTAACCATTGACAATCTCATTTTACCTTTTCAAACTTACCTGTTCCCATACATTCAATTTTATTTTCTCGAATTTACTCGTAAATGAAAAGGTCTCAAAATCAATCTTTTTCTCGAAAAGAAATTTATTTTGACATTTGGCTCCATAAAACAAATTACTTAACCAGTTAGTGACACACAAGATGGTGATTAATACTAACTTCTGCGTATAGTTAATATCATTAATTATTATTCATGTCGCAGTTTTCTGATAAATGTAAAATGTGAATGTAGGAATTAGTGTGGCCATATTGCTTTGGGCCCCTCTTATAT
>JAPKLW010000721.1:300704-335263 GCA_026898455.1 Plectranthus barbatus
GTGTAACAGGCTGGGAAACGGGTTGGGGGCCTTGTAACCCTACAGTGAATGGGTTGTTTTTCTAAATGCTATGTAAATAGATAGATGTTGAGTCTTGACTTTAGACGAGGTAAATAAGTCTTATATATCCACTAGATTATATCTGATAGTAAAATAAAATTTATGTTAAATAGTACTCCCTCCGTTCCGATTATATAGTCCAGTTTGATCTTGCATGTTTGTAAAAAATTATTTAATATTTAAACAAACTTTCAGTATTACCCTTATTTAAAGCATTAATTAACCTCTCATTTTCATAATATTACATTTAATATACTCATTTTCCAAGATTATTCAGGGATATAATGGTAAATGATCATATAAAAATAATATCAAATATAGAAATTGGACTATAAAATTGAAACACCCTAAAATAGGAACCCGAACTATATAATCGGAACATAGGAAGTAAAATTTAATTGGAAAAAATAAATGGGACAAGGATGCAATTGAGCCAAATCAAGGATGAGATTGTTAATTCATAAATAAATGTTAGAATCCAAAGAAGCCGATTTTATGATTTTCGGATTAAATAAATAACACCACTTAATTATTTCATATGTAATGCCTAGACTAATTTTAACAACAAAGATCGAGTCTAATAGAGACATTACAAAGCAATGAAATTTCAAAATAGGAAGTGTGAAAATCTCAAATCCAATGGCTTGACTGATTCTCAAAAGTAAAATTAGGAATATATATGGGAGATATCCAAATTAAAGTCCACTAAAACTAAACATTTATTGACTACAATCTTGACTTGGGATTGTAAATTTAATATATATAATGTGGTTGGTATCTTAGAATTAATGGTGTGAAATGTGAATGTTATAAGTCAAGAAACATACCTGCAATCCATTACTTTTCTTTTTCTTTTTTTATTTTTCCTAATCCAATAAATACAGAGTTATGGTTTCTTGGTGTCATAAAATCGGGATTTGACTATTCAATTTGTAGGTTTTACCATTTCTTTTTTAGCTCGATATAACTTTAAATTTTTGTCGGTTAATTAGTTATTTTATTGTATATTAATTTATAATATCCTAATAATTGATTAAAGTATGATGAATTCCCGCTGTAAAATGAATCCTACAAGAGAGTCCTATTTCCAATCTCTAATAAAATTTTAGAGTTAAAACTCGAAAATTCCAAAACATTCAAAATTTATTTTTTAGGTTGAACTTGATCCTATTTAACTCGATTATGTAATAGTGTGACTATCGACACTAATAAGCATTTTAAATAAGATTAGGCGATTGATGGTATCAATTGTAGTCGGGAGACAATAGATGTAAGCCATATATATAGATAACTATTTTTTTAATTTTATTTTTTGGTATGAATTATATGGGATAAATGTTTGAAGCCAAAATCTTTTAACCCTATACTTATTAAATATCATTAATTATGATGGGACACATGTTAGAAACTCCATAAAAATAAAAATAGTAAAATTTAACTGGAAAAAATATAATGGCAAAAGGATGGAATTGAGCCAAATCAAATATAATAAGGACCACATTAACTATTTTGAGAAAAGCAAGGACCAAATAGTAAAATTCATAAAATAGGGATAAAAAGGGGGTGTTCCGAGAATCGAACTCGGGACCTCTCGCACCCGAAGCGAGAATCATACCACTAGACCAAACACCCAATCTTAAATTTCTTAATATAATTTGCAATTAACAAATTATATCTGAATAATAAAATTTAAAAAAAAATTAAATGACGAAGTTGATTGTAAGAGCGAGTGAACAACATTATTATTGTATTGAGTGATTGCTCTATGAATCAACTTTCAGTTCCTTGGGTGATATTGAGCCCATACTAATTGAATAATTGATCATAGATGAAACGTCAAACTATTACATTTCGAGGTTAAAACTTTTCTCTTATTTATAACGCTGGAAGATTATCTATTTTGTTGTCGGTTAAGGGCAATAAATATCATATGTGTTGAGGTTCGAAATCGGATTGATCAAGACCTTTAGAATCGGGCTAAATTAAACTGATAGATATCGCATAAAATGATAATTAAATACGAGAAATAAATAGGAAGAACACGCAAATCGACATCGCACATGATTTGTATTGAATGTTGGATTTTAGATTGTACATGTGGAATTAAGAGTGAATGTATCTTGACAGAAACTCAGCTAACATACAACCTATAAAGAATGATCTAAAATTTAACTGGGGTCTCCTTTTTATAGACTCAAGGGAAAGGAGCCTGTTACATGAAATACATGCCTAACTATACCTAGATAAGCTTGCTACTACCCCAAATTTATCGGAGCTAACTCCGAAAATCCTAGGGTTAGTTACAACTGTCGCGGCTTTGTCTTCGTCGGTTGTTCTTATCCACTAGCTTGGAGTCGGCGACAGGTTTGGGGTCGTCGTCGGCCTTGACACCAGGGAGTTGTTGTTAATCAACCTTGCTTAGTGTCATTGCTTGTCTATGGTTATGTCCTGACTTTTGGGCTTGGCTGGGCTTGGTTATGTTCTGGGTTGCTGGGCTATGTTTATCTGGATCAGCCTTTTGGGTGCAGAGTTGGTTATGTCCGATTTAGGCAGATTGGGTCTAGCCTCAACAATATGCATGTTGTTGGTTTTGTGGTTTTTCAATGGTAGAACTATAAGATGAGGATAGAAGAGAGAGATTTTGAAAATAATTTGCTCCCATATTCTTTTAGGGACGCTGCCATGCATTTTCTCACCAATATTATAATTTCTCTAAATGTAATTTAACATGTAGATATTTTATATAAAAATAAATTATATTTAAAAAAAAATTGATGTCACATTAGTTTCTTTTGATATACAAATATGTTGTTCAAAACTTATTGAATCATCGTTTGCCTGAATGCTATAATTTTGATAATTTCCTTTGGATTAATGCAGGTTCACTTAGAAACACAAACTTGATTGCTTGCCAATGGAGTAGCTAAGAGAGGGGAACCAGGTCAACATCTTTCAAGTTGCATTAACACTTTTACCATTAATTCTTCAATAGTATCAATAATATCTACATAATAAAATTGTAGAGAATAAAATCTTTTATTTCACTCAATTAGATACAATGTACAAAGACATATATATAGAGGAGAAAATAAATCTAATCTAAGTTAATTACGAAAGATATATAAGATATTCTCTAATATACTATAGAAGATATAATATATTGAATAATTTATCTCAAGACCCCCCCCTCAAGCGAAGACGAATGTAGTCGAAGCTTGGTGCAGAAATATTCGAATAGCGAACGAGGCAGGCTCTTTGTAAACATATCTGCGATCTGATCCTCGGAGGGTATGAACTTTGCCTTCAGCTGTTGTGAGCTTACAAGTTCGCGTACAAAGTGATAATCAATATCAATATGCTTTGCACGCTTATGAGATATCGGATTCTGTGTAAGGAACAAAGCACTGGAATTGTCCGAGAAGATGGTGGGTGGCGTAGGAAGAGAGATGCGCAGATCTCGTAACAAATTTACCACCCAAAGTAACTCGGAGGCCGTGTTTGCAATGGCACGATATTCTGATTCACAGCTGGAACGTGAAACCGTCGGTTGCTTTTTCGCGCTCCATGAGATGACGTTAGGACCCAAAAATATCGAGTAACCATAAGTAGACCTTCGTGTGTCCAGACAACGCGCCCAATTAGGGGTGGGAAAAAATACCGAAATACCGATATACCGTACATATCGTATTGAAAAAATATCGAAAATATCGAAATCTTGATATACCGTCATTAACGGTACGGTATGATACCGTACCGAAAATCTACGGTACGGTAACGGTATGAGATTCTAAAATATAGGGTATACCGTCTACATACCGTACCGAATATATAAATATTATTTTTATTTTAAATAATATAATATTATTCATATATAATACTCCCTTTGTCCCATAACATTAGTCTAGTTTCATTCCGACACAAATACCAATGCGAGTAGAGATAGAGGAAATTAATATTTTATTAGTGAGTGTATATTAATTTTCAATTTTAGGAAAGATGACTAATGTTTGGGACAGACGAAAAAGTAAAACAGGACTAATGTTATGGGACGGAGGGAGTAGTATTTATCGTATATATTTATTTCAATAAATGTTCATAACTAATATTTTTCTAATTTTAATTCTTTATTCTCCCTCGTTCAATTGGGTTAGAAGAAAATAATAATAAAAATAGTTTTAAAAAATAATAATAATAATAAATATTTTTTTAAAAAATATGGTTAGAAGAAAAAATAAAAACAAAATGAGTAACTTTTTAAAGTTATTATCGTACATAATAAAGTATCTCACATTGATAAAGAATAAAACATACACAAATGAAAGCATCTATAAATGAGCAGCCATTTTGATATCCCACATCGGTTAGTTATCAAATACAAATGAATTGAGTCACCTATAAAATACATCTTTGTATAGCTAATTAGTGTTATTACCTAAACCATTAATTTGGTGGTAATTGGGACAAGGTTGCCGGCCACATAGCTGGTGAGAAGTTACCTTGGAACCCATTTTTTTAATTAAATAATAATTTTATTAATATTTATATATTATTTTAATTAATAATATTCGGTACGGTACGGTATACTGTTACGGTATATCACGGTATACTGTAAAATTTCGGTACGGTACGGTATACCGTTATTACGGTACGATAACGGTATTCAGTTTATGTTATACCGAAACTTCGGCATACCGAAGTTCAGTATACCGATAGTTACGGTACGGTAACAGTATGAATTTTTTCATACCGTAAAGTTCGGTATGGTATACGGTATGGCGAAAAATTTTCGGTATACCGTACCGTCCCACCCCTACGCCCAATCAGCGTCTGAGTAGCCAACCAAATCGATATCACCAGGACGGAAAGTGAGACCATAGTGAACGGTTCCCTTTAAGTAACAAAGAACTCGTTTGACTTCCTGAAAGTGTTCAGTGGTAGGATTTTGCTGATACTGACTTAAAGTGTTGACTGAGTATGCGAGGTCCGGGCACGTAATTGTAAGGTACTGTAAAGCACCAAGAAGAGAGCGATACAGTGTAGGATCATCAAACAATGGTCCATTTTTGACGAAGGTGACGCCTGGGGCGAGTGTAGTGGAAACCGGCTTAGCATGAATCATGTCCGATCGCTTAAGTATGTCTAGCGCATACTTGGCCTGCGTGAGAATCAACTTGTCGGCTGAGTAGGTAGCTTCAAGACCAAGAAAGTAACCCAATTTTCCGAGATTTTTAGTGGAAAATTTAGAGTTGAGTCGAGCCATCAAGGAGCTTAGCGCGCGCGTGTTGTTCCCTGTGATGATTATGTCATCGACATAAACCAGTAGATAAATTGTGACGGAAGCACGATGCAGAATAAACAGAGATGTGTCAGCGGAACTGCAGAGAAAACCCAGAGATATAAGGAAGGTCCGGAAACGTAAATCGCCCTTTGTAGCTTACATACATAAGAAGGCCGAGTGGGGTCAATAAATCCCGGTGGCTGTTCCATGAAAACCGGAGTGGACAACACACCATTTAGGAAGGCATTCTTGACATCCAATTGATGCAACGGCCAAGAATTCATAACAGCGATGGATATGATAATTCTGATAGTGGAAGCCTTGACGACAGGGCTGAAAGTATGAGTGAAGTCGAACCCAGGTACTTGGCTAAACCCTTGAGCTACCAGACGAGCTTTGTAGCGGTCAACGAAACCATCTGCCAATAGCTTAGTGCGATAAACCCACTTAGATCCTACGACGTTAGAGTCGTTCGGCCGGGGAACAATAACCCAAGTATTACTTTTTCGGAGAGCCGACATCTCCTCATTCATCGCCTCAACCCATGCAGGAACCTTTAATGCAGACTTAATACCACGAGGTTCAGGTAATGCTGAAGAGACAGAGTACACAGAAACCAAGTTAATGTCAACAGGATAGCGTGGTTTAAAAATACCTGCTTTGGCGCGTGTTTGGATGGGGTGACGGCCGAGGGGCTGGATTGGAGGAGGTGGAGGTGGATCATTTTGAGGTGGGGATGGGGGTGGATCGACATGTGGGTCAGGTGTTGGCGCTGGGTCGGGTAGGCGCGACTGAATTTGAGAATTAGGAGCCGCGGAAGTACACACAGCACAAGGGTTAGGGTTTGGAGAATCGCAGCTAGGGATATGAGCTGTAGAAGGAACCGGCGATTGGTCACCGAGGTAGGAGGTGAGTTCTAGGTTGGATAAGCTAGTCGATGGCTTTGCTTGAATGAAGGGAAGGCAAAGTTCATCGAACCTAGCATGGTGTGTAATATAGACACGAGAGAAAATAGGGTCTAGGCAGCGGAAACCTTTGTGATGTGAGCTATAGCCTATAAAGATGCAGGGAATACTACGGGGTTGAAGTTTATGTTTATTGTAGTCCCTAAGACACGGAAAAACACGACAACCGAAGGTACGGAAGGTGTCGAATGAGGGAGAAGTATGAAAGAGTAGCTCGAAAGGAGATTTATTGTGTAGCAGAGGAATCGACAGACGATTTATAATGTAAACTGCCGTGCTGAAGGCTTCACCCAGAGGGATTGATGGACGTCAGAATGGAATAAAAGGGAAAGACCTGTTTCCGTGATGTGACGGTGTTTTCGTTTGGCTCGACCATTTTTGAGAGGGTGTGTATGGACAGGATATTTGATGGTGAATACCCGAAGATTGAAGATGGGTTTTTAGACGGGAATTTGTGAATTCTGTGCCACCGTCGCTTTGAAACTTTTTTATTTTTTGTGTAAATTGTTTTTCAACAAATACATGGAAAGTTGTAAAAATTTCAAAGAAATCAGACTTGGCACGCATCGGATAAAACCAAACAAAACGAGAATAGTCATTTATGAAAATAGCATAGTAACGATAACCAAATTTGGAAGTGACGGGGGAGGGACCCCAGAGATCACAGTGAATGAGTTCTAAGACCTGACTGGATCGACTCTCAGAAACTGAAAAAGGTAAATGGGAACTTTTGGCTAACTGACACGACGTACACAAGTTAGAACTAGAAGAACTAGAAATACCAAGATGATGCTGAGTGCTCAGAAGATTAATTGTACGGGCTGCAGGATGACCAAGGCGGTTGTGCCAGGTGTCGAAACTGGTTTGAGGACGGCGGCTATGATTTAGGGCTGTAAGGGCAGACACTGGATTCCTCAGCACGTACAACCCATGCCTACGCACGCCGTTTGCAAGTATCTTTCCGCTGTCCCGAGCTTGGATTGTGAACTGCATGTCAGTAAATAGAACATTAACCGAAAAGTCATGAGTTAATCGAGTAACAGATAACAGATTCTTCGTAATGTTAGGGACAACTAAAACATTCTTCAGTGATAAATGCGGAGAAAGATGCAAAGAACCAATGTGAGTGATACGCAGACAATCACCATTACCAACGGCAACGTGATCGGAACCAGAATAGTCCGACACGTTGTCCAAGTTAGATGCATCCTTTGAGATATGAGCAGTGGCGCCAGTATCCAAATACCAGTCAGAAACAGAATCCGGAGAAACGGAGCAATTTGCAGAAAATGCCTCGGCAAGTTGGGCAGTCTGCAAAGCATGAGACCCACGAACGAAAGATCTACCGAAACGGTGGGAACAGTCAAACGCGTCATGACCTGTTTTGAGGCAGAAGTAACACCAAGGTGGGCGCCGCTGTTTGTTTCCGCCCTTGGACTTCCCACGGCCGCGCGACTTGTTGTCATAGGAACTGGAATCGCGTGAAGCCGAAGACGCATGGAAGGCAACTTGCGATGCAGAGGGCGTGGAATCAGCGGACTTTAAGAACAATTCATGACTGAGAGCTTTGGCGAGAAGCGTGTCGAAGTCCGGGAGAGGTTCTTGTGCCATCTGCGCAGCGGTGAAGTTCGAAAAACTGGCGCTTAAACCACGAAGAAACCAATGTGATTTGTCGGATGAGTCAATAGGACGACCTATCGCCGTCAGTTGATCACACGCACACTTGAAGCGTCGGCCATAATCAGCAACCGGAATATCGCCTTGCTTCATGGAGAGCAAATCGTCTTTTAGACTTAATTCCCGAGCCTTCGAACTATGGCTGTAGGACCGAGATAAGGCTGTCCAAACCTCGCGAGAAGAAGAGCATCCAATGATAACAGCCATGGATTATTCTGTGAGGGTAGACACGAGAAATAACTTGATAAGTTGATCCCGAGAATACCACTTGGAATAATCCGGATTTGGGACAGCAACACCGGCGACCGGAGGGAGCATGCGTGGGGGCGCCGACAATGAACCATCAATATACGGAAGAAAATTATGCGTAATAAGGAGTGGTTCTATCTGTGCATGCCATAACAGATTATTTGATGAGGTGAGCTTGATAGTCACCATATGAATCATCGTCGAGAACGGAAGGACGGGCAACTCGCCAGGATCGGCTGCTTGAGCCATGTGCGGCTTCGTCGACGAGAGGAAAAAATTTGGAGGAAAAAATCGAGGCTCTCAAACTAGGATTTAGCAAATCTTAGGCTGATACCATGTAGAGAATAAAATCTTTTATTTCACTCAATTAGATACAATGTACAAGGACATATATATAGAAGAGAAAATAAATCTAATCTAAGCTAATTACAAAAGATAAACAAGATATTCTCTAATATACTATAGAAGATATAATATATTGAATAATATATCTCAAGAAAAATAAACCTCGGCCCAAGCTTGAAAAAATTCAGATAAATAGGATTCTAAAACTTTTTGTGTGAAACGCGACTACTAAATACTAAGAGTTATTCTCCCATCCCTCCGCGCAAAATCCCTCTTCTTTCCGCGCAAGCTAATCTCCGCTGCTCGCTGCCTAAGATTTTGGAATGACGATGTATGGTGCGGCATGTAGACGGTTGTCTGGGTCTGCCGGAACCCGGCTCGTTAAACCCACCCTTGTAATTTATTTCTCTCTTCTGATTTCTGGGTTACTTGCGGGTGATTTGGGTTGGTGTTTAGGTTGAACGCATTAGGGATTGTAATAATGTAATAATATGAGCATGTTCCGAGTAGACAGAGCTTTTACCATCACTAAATACTAACATCACTAACATCATTGTGTTAAAGTATTGCTAATATGGTGTGTTAGGGAAACCTTGCTAGAGCTAAGATTTGTGATTAAGGAGACATTAAAATTTTCCATACCTTCTAATTTTCCAGCCTCGCCATTTTGGAATGACAATGTATGGAGCGGCATTTGGACGGGTGTTAAGATTGGGAGCTGGGACGGTCGGAACCCGGCACAGTTCCGAGCTCGTTAAACCCGACGCCAAACGAATTTTTCATGTTGACACTTTGGCCCTTGTAAGTTACTCCATCTCTTCTGATTTATGGGTTCTTTTTTGATTGATTGCTGATACTTATCATGATTGTTTTTAGTTAATTTTTTGTGTTTAATGGTTTTTGGTCAACTTAAAATGCAATGATATGAATGTTTTATTTAAAATTTCACATTTTCTTGTGATGATGTAATTGAATTTTGCATTTTTTTTGATTGCTGATTAGGTTGGGAAATTGAAGTCGCGGGGTGTGGATCCGAAGGTGGCACATGCGATGACAGTGACTATGATGGAGGTGCTGAATGAATTCACGGATAATGCGTCTGATTCATTCATTTCCAACAGTGAAATGCAAAGGGTGAGCATGTCTCCATTTCTGTGAATAGTTTTTGTGTATTTGAAAATGAATTGAGTTGTTGCTGTTTAATGATTTTTAATGTTTTGCGTAGAGCGAGATGCTGATGGAAAATAATGTTTCCAACTTCAAAATTGAAGTTAAGAGCTTACAGGTATAACTAAGACAACTTTGTTTTTAATTTGATTAACTTTTAGCTGTGTTGGGAATTGAGGCTACATTTCGATAGTTATGCTTTTGTGTTTATTTTGCCTCGTTAACTGTCTGTTGTTAGTCTTAATACTCCAAGCATGGAGCCACTAATATGATAGGCTAAGACATGCCTTTATTCGTTTTGATTCTTGTAGGATCAGCGTCGTTTACTGGTGCAACATAAGTTGGATATAATGAGTACTAATGTAGAAAGAATGCTCGCCGACACAAGGAATGAGACACGCAACATGAAAATGGATGTAGAAAACAAGTATGCTAACATGGTTCACCAGATAGATAAGATGAAAACTGAATGGAAGTTAGAGTCGCTGAAACTGAATAGTGAGATAGAGAAGATGTATTTCGACTCAAGGTATGTAAATTAATAAATCTCTATTAATTTACAAATTTTTTGTTTGAAAAAATGCACTTAAAACAATGATGGTACAGGCAAGAATACGCCAAGGAACTCGATGTGGTGAGAGCCGAAATGGAGGCAGCAAAATATAGAGTGTCTAAGTATTTCATAGGTACACTCGTCTTTGTTTGTGTAGCTGGTTTTGGTGCGATACATATCTTTATGTAGGCATCAAACCAATGAATATCATTCGCACAACCTCTTTTGTCTTTCATTAATGAAACTGGTAGATATGTCTTTGGATTGCCAGACATATTATAATTGACAGAAGTAGCCTATGTTAGTGGAATATTCTACCAATCTTTTATTTTTGAAGTTTTCTTGATAATTGTAATACTTGCTTAGCTCTACTAAAAGCTACTTTGCAAGTGCAGTGGTGAATTGAGACATTGTCTACTATACTTCTTATCTATATCAGAAGATTGAAACTCTTTTTGTCATATATTATTAGTCATTTGTTGCAATATGTACTGTTGAGTTTGCTCTTATACCAAATTTGAACAAAACATAACCAGCAAATGAGTTGTTCTTAATTAACCGTCATTGCTGTAATTTTTTTATACTGATTCGAGTTAATATTGCACTGTGGAATTAACAACATCTTTCTTACTTTTGATACTCGTGTGATATAGAAGCACAACAAGATAGAATTCTTTTATTTAGTTTTTTGTTGGATGGGAGATTCAAGTCAATGATAACTTGCATTCTAGGGAAGAAAAAACATGAAAACTTCATACTTCCATAAACAGAAAAACCAGAAGCAGCAATTCATGGGAGAGAATCGAAACTTACAGCCATTGAAAAAAAATTAAAGATGGGGCTGTATTTTAATGGTAGACTTGCTTTAACTTATGCATTTGATTGTGTTAAATTAGAGAGGCTTTTTATTTTATGGGGATTTTATTTGAATATGATTTTCTAATTAAAATTGTAAAGATAAAATTGGATGATTATATTTTATTTTATATTAGGAAATTAAATAAATTCATATGGAATAAATAATTATGGTGGTTTTTAAAAATTATACTTTCAGTCGAGTCTAATAATTATGGTGGAATAAATAAGGGCGCAATATCTGACTCAATTTGAACCTAATACGAAAAATATGAGTTTTAGCACTCATGAAAAATATATGTGCAAAGTTTATAAGAAATACAGTATGTTTTGATCTTTTGGTTAATTTTGAATTTTTTTTTTTTTTTTAGCATAAGGCTAATTTTTAATATATGTTATTACAATGTTGAATCTATGTACTGCAGTCTTGAATCTATTTACTGCATTTTTTTTTATTTTGATGATAAATTTTTTTTTTTTAATTTTTCTTAGTTTTGGTGCTGTATTTTTTTTTTTTTTGGTTTAATATTGGTGGTTGATTTATTTATTGCGTAAATCTTGGTGCAAGTTATTACTATTTACTACATGCAACAATGAATGTATGCAATTTTTAATTTTGAATCATTGTACTGCATTTTTGAATCTATTTACTACAATTTTTTTAATGGGTATTGCTATAATGTGGTTAATAACATGGCTAATCAATTTTATGAGTCATTAATCATTTATAACATTGTGTATTGCACAAAGTTATTAGATTTATGTATTGTTAATAAACTATAAATATATCAATCGTATTTAGCTTTAAATATTTTATATATAAAAATTATCTGTTTGATAAATATGATAAAAAATACTTTTACCATGAAATTAGTCTCATTTTTCATTTTTGTCTGTTTCATATGATAGTCTCATTACCAAAAAGAGAAAAGTAATTCACTCACACTAGTAAATTGTTAATTTTCCTTATCTCTATCATCTTAGTTATTGTGCCGAAATCAAATGGGACTAATTTCGTGGGACGAATGGTGATATGTTTTCACCCTTACGTACCCACAAACGCTTTATATTTTTTTAAAAAATTAAAAAGTTCTAACTTAAATTCAATAAAAAATTAAATTGGTGTTCCCATGTTTTATATTTTTTTAACATATAAATAATACTAATTTAAGTCACATAATAGTCAAACTAATATACTCACAATTTATATATTGTAGCATAAAAAAAAATTAAATTCAATAAAATAGAAAAAATCTAACTAATGTACTCACATTTAAAAGTTAACGATTTGAGTACTTTTACTAATTTAAATTAAAATTATATAATAATATTCTATAATTTTATACATAAATTTTTATACTATATATATAATTACATTGGTGAGTTGCTTATTGTTCGTTATAGTAAATATTATATATAATTCACTATTTTAAATTATAAAAAATAATTAATTTACACCGGACATAAAAATTAATATATAAGTTTTATAAAATCAATAGATAGATTATCTAAATAAATAATAAATCTAATAATGTGATATTAATCTATCTTATTAAAATTATCAAATATTACTATGTTATTATGTTTGAGAATTTTATTTTCACAGTAATTTTACTGGTAATCATCATTTTGTATGTTATTATATAAATTTAGTTATAGCCTCGTTACCAAAATTATATAAATTATCAAATTATAATTTGTTGAGAAAAATAAATTATTTTGCTGATAATTAATGGAAATAATTGTTTATTATTATATAATATATAAATTGAAAATAGAATTGTCTATTTTTATAGGACAAAAATAGATTATTATGATTAATATTAATTGATAATTATTTAATAATCATGATGTATTTATATAAAATAAAATAATTATTTTTTGATGAAATAATTGTTTCCGCCATTTTATTTTCTAACCACTTCTTTACTTTATTATATTTATAAATATTTATGTAGATCTTAGTGATTTATTAATTATTTTTAATTTTATAATATATGCAATATTAGTTACATGCAAGTGTTATGGTGGAAGGGTTAGAAATCTATTTGGACAAAAATTATTAACTTGTCTCTTATATTATAATTAAATTAATGAATATAGCAGACAATATCATACTAATAATAATAAGGAAGACCATAAATATGCCGTTAATTTGAGAAAAATAGGCCAGATATATAAGCCGTTAATTTGAAGAAATAGCCACTCTTCATTATAATAGGCCAGATATATAAATTTGAAGAAATAGCCACTCCTCATTATAATAGTTCAATACATTTAGTTAGAATAGATAACTCTATTATACTATTATTTAATAGATTTGGTAAAAATAATATGAATACTTGGTTTTTGAAATGATATAAATTAAATAAAACAATCGAGCAGTGAAATAAAAGATGAAATAGGGCAAAGTCACAACATGGTACAAATAAACAGATGATGAGAGTTCAGACAATCTCAAACACAAACCAAACCTCAATTTCTAAACCTGAATCACACAACAAACACATCAACTTATCCTAAACACAATCTTCAACCTCCATAGCTGCCGTTGTCAGGCAGCTATTCTCCTCCTCGTCGTCGCCGCCGTCTCTGTTACCCGGCTGCTGCACAGAAGCAGGGTTATAGTGAACTCTGCCTGCAGCAGAGTCCTCGTCCACCACTCTCCCGAAATACTCGTACTTCATTTCCTTGCATACAGAAAGAGTTGTAATTCATACATACACTTGATCGGATTGGAACATTGAAAGTGTGTTTGTAAGATGAGTACCAAGTCATCTCGTAGATGCTTCTGCATTTCTTCCAAGATTTTCACCTGCAAATCGCCATGAAAACTGAGGTTGGAGAGAGAGAGGGAGAGCATCTAGAAATGTGAGTTAGATGAACTGACCTTTTTTCTGCTGACAGCCATTTGAATGTGGATTAGTCGGTACTGATTCAGAGATTATTTTTGTCAGTTGTTGCATCCATTCTCACCATAAAGTTTGATACAATTTGCTTTTATTATCGAGTTTTAAGAAATTGTGAATATGCATTTTTGTTAATTTAAATTTATATTTGATAATTATTATTTCTTGTTCAAAGAAGATTATTTTATCCACAAAAATGTTATATTTTCTTGAAAAGTTAATGGATAAAACCCGTCTAAACCATTTAAGCGAGACATTCTCAATCTTTTATTACTAATAAAAATACAAAACATAAAAGAAAATTATATTCCCAAACTCAGTTATTTAAGGAGCTTATTCACGACCTCAAAACAGGATCTGTCAAATTTAACTCATTTAATTAATAAGCTTCACCAGCTCATTTGTGTTGCAACTAAATAGCTAAGACATGAATGAGTTTGAAAGCAACTGCATGATTATATGAAACAGAGAAATGAATGAAGTTCAAGGATGTATAGACAAAGGGATAATGAGACAAACACCCATATGATATCTATGAAGAAATCAAAGAAGCAGCATCAAGAAAATAGAAAATTAACATAAGCCAAATCTCAGTATTTCACACACAAATAATGATGCAGAAAAACATCAAGAGTTGGATGCAAAACCTTTCGAGCATGTATCTCGTTGAGAGTAAGAAGCATTTCCTCCTCAAGATTGCATAGCTGCTCCATATTCAGATTATCCAGTTCTTCACCATTTCTCTGCCTGCATCATAAAATGTAATAAGATTTATTCTCCTAATCTATGGTGAAATCATGTAATAACATGCCATACTTGATCTCCCTTCTGATTGTAGTGTTTACATCTTCCAATCTTCTCAACTCCTCCTGCATTTTCTGCGCACACACAAAAAAAAAAAAAAAAAAAACTTTTTTTATCATTCCTCAAAGCCCTCTTCACAAATGCACAAATAAAAAAATAAAAAAAAGATTTTTATACCTCGTAATGACTGCTCCACAGATCAACACCAGCAGTGCTCTGATACTGATCAATGATTTTCTTCATCCTGCCAAAACCCCATGAACAGAAACAATAGAAAAAAGAAAAACAAAAGTGGAAGAAATCATGTCAAAATCATTTCTTTCTGTCACTAGAAAAAACCCCAACATGGATCAACATACATTGAGAAAAAAAAAAAAAAAAAATTTAAGAAATTGATAGTAAGAGCATACGTGGAAGTGGGGGTGGTGTATTCATACAACTCATAGTTGCTGGAGAGCAAGATGATAGAGACCTCGGCATCACAGAGAAGAGAGAGCTTGTGGGCTTTCTTGAAAATCCCATTTTTTCTCTTGGAGAAATCCATTTTCTTGATCTCCATAATTACTTCTTCTTCTTCTTCTTCAACAACCTATTTCCACTGTTGTAAACAGCGAACACACAATAAAGGTTGCAAGAAATTTGACCAGAGCAGAGGAGAGAGAAAGATTGCCATTAACAGTAGGTAGAGAAAGTGAGATGGAAAGTTTGATGGTAGCTTAGCAGATTCAAGTGTTTTGCCATATTGGTGAGAGTTTTTACATGGCCTATTGCATCTTGTTAGTTCATTTGGAGTTTGAATTCAACCTAAACACACACCCCCCCTAATGCAATGCTAGTCTTCATCTAGGGATTCCCATACAAACCAAATTCTTGTTTTCTCAATAAATGTTCAAATCTCAATCAAACACCATGCCCAAATCTCTTTCAGAATATGGGATTTCTTTCTTGAGCTGTAAAATTTTGAAATGAGTGAGAAATACCACTGGAAAACTTAGTTGATGTGAACAAATATGAAAGTTCAAATTGAAGAGATGAAATTAAAAATTAAAATCAGTTTGAAAGAGAGAAAAAATTGCAACCTATGACATATCAAATCATATATCGGCATGGAGTAATAATATCTTAAAGTTTTTTGTAGCCATTTTGAATCCGTCACCCTTGGTTATTCATAAATAATTTAACACCTCATATAACTCGAATGAAATATTTTGGGCCAATATCGCACTCTATTTTTTTATACATTAAATTTAATAATTACTAATATGAAAGTAAACATTATATACAACATTTACATAACTGGCTCTCTTTCAAATTTGTGAACATTTTGATAAAATTATTTTTAAATCCTAATTTTGAATTATTTAAAATTTTACGTTAAACATTAATTGATCCTTAAAAATAAAATTAAATTCTAAAAATGAAACTATTATCTATTTAAAAATAATCAACCTCAATTATTAATCATAAATCAAAATTAAGGAAGATGATTAAAATAAACAATAAGTAGTGGGTGTAGAGCTCACGTGACATGTAACCTACCTAGATTTCGTGCAAAACTGCAAATCATATCTATTAATAATATTGCTTATTTATTTTTTCGCGATATCCCGTATTTCTTATTAAGAACTTTTACTATGATAAATAATCGCAATTATTGTTTTTAATTTTAGATTTATAACAATAATATTTTTTATTTTAAGTAATATAAATCTAATCCAAATACTACATAAAATTGAGACTATTATAATAAAACTAAATATAAAAAGTTATGTGATGCAACAAATTTAAAATATTTAGGTAAAAACACATAATATAATAACTACAATAAACATAAAGCTAAAAGTCTATAAATTAGTAAGTGGATCCAAGGCTAAGATTGTATGTCCGTAAAATATAAATAAATTTATATCATTATAAAGAAAAACAATCAATCATCGAGATCAAAACTTTTTGCAAAATTTTATTTTTTAATTATTTTATAAATTATGTTTAACGTCATTTATAATATATTTAGAGAAATTATGTTAATTTCTTAATATTTTATTGTTTTATAATTGAATTTATTTTTATTTATCGTAGACTTTATTTTTAGTATAAAAAACTCATATAATTTTTTTGTTTGGGACATAACAAAAACTTAAAATATAAATTATTAATAAAAAATCTAAGAAGTAAATAAATCAATTCTTAAAATTAAAAACCTAGTTAATTCGAAAATAAATATAGAAGGTATCATATTTTTGTCGTAAAAATCTGGATAATTTGATTTAATATGGAAATTTTTATACTCGAGAAGCTTGCGTTTCTCGCTCCCCCAATGCAGAAGTCACGCCTAAAATGCAGTTTTGTTGTCGGAATTACCACCGCCGAATCGCTAATTCGAAGTAAAACTTGGAGAAAAGAATTGGAGTTGCGTGAGAGCGAAGTCAAAAAATGCTGTAAGCTTTGTTATATAGCTATAGGTGTAGTTCATATTTGTCTAGACTCAAACCGGTGATTTAAATGTGAAGTTGGTTGCGGGTAGCCATCAATTTCCACAACCTAACAATGTATTCGGGAGTTGAAATCCTTATCACGTAATTAAGAAAGAAGCCGCATTGATTTCTCAATCCGGACATTTGCCGAATCTCTCGGAAACGTGTGTATATATCTGTTTCGTTGTTTTCGGACCCAACGAGGAAGACAGCATCGAGCACTGCAGCGATGGAAGGATTTGAGTATGGCGGTAGCTTACTCGGGCTGAGAAGGACGTTCCGGAGCGGGAAAACGAGAGGTTTGGAGTGGCGAACGGGCCAGCTTCGGGCCCTTTTGAAGCTCCTTAAAGAAAATGAAGCCCGGATTTTTGAAGCTCTGGAACACGATCTAGGGAAGCACCCTGTTGAAGCTTATCGCGATGAGGTTTATTTCTGGTTTTCCGACTTTAAATTCATGGAGAATTGTGGTTTGTGAAGAGGGTTTTTGCAGAGGTTTATTTTATTTATTTATTTATTTATTTTTTTGGGTCTATTTCGTAATATGATTTAGTGATGTGAAGGTTAAACGTTTCTAGCAAATAAAAATATGTTATTTTGGTTATTTGTTTGTGAGCTTTATTGGTTTGAAAAGGTTGGTGTTTGGTGTTTGAAGATCTGATCCTTGCTTCAGTCTTTAATAGTAGTTTTTACTCGATTTCGTTGAGCAGATTGGAGTGGTGAATAAATCAGCTGAACACACTTTGCTTCACATCAAAGAATGGATGGCTCCCAAAAAGGTATGATGTTTTACAGAGTGCTTTCAAAATTGATTTCCTTCCCCATGCTGTATTAGGCAAAAGCCTGTGACATGTTTTCATGTCTTGCTTTATGTTATCTATACAACCAAGCAATTTTAAAATACAAAAATACCCTGTAAGCATGCAAACAACTTGGTATTAAAATTTTATACAATCTAGAAGAACATGGATTCATGTTTAAGAGGCCAGTTTACCTATCATAGTTTATTGTATAGAAAGATGAAGCAGCACAGAATTGGTTTCTTGGAACAAATTTTAGATTTCTAAATTTGTCTGTGGGATGATAATGTAGTAAAATCTGATTCAATGTGGAACATGATTGAGTCTAATATGTTGGTAACTTGTGTTTTTTTGAGTTGGTTATCATTAGAAAATCATACAAGTTACAAAGAAGTGCAATGACATAGAATTAGATATATCATCTTCTGTTCTGAAGCTCCACTACCGTATTCAGTTTTTTCATCCTAGGAACTTCGATGGCCGGAAACTAGTATAGGATCTGTGTCATTGTTTCTGCTTTAAGTATTAGGAAGTGAAAAGCGATTTAAATAAGGCAAGATGTTGAAATTCACAGACTTTGTAACTGTGGATGGCATATCCATTCCAGGGCAAACTACCATTACTTTTGTTTCCATCAAAAGCACAAGTATTGCCTGAGCCACGCGGCACTGTACTCATATTTGGGTCCTGGAATTTCCCCATCAGTAAGTTCTCTATGATTCTCATCGTTAAGTGTTAAACGATAAAGTGTTGTAAAAATCTTTTTGGTTGAATGATCATGCTTCAGTTGAAGCTGTTTATATATCTGCATGAGCCAAGCCCTTGTCTTCATTTTTCAGGTCTTACACTGGATCCTTTAATCGGGGCTATATCTGCTGGAAACACAGTTGTAGTTAAGCCTTCTGAGCTAGCACCGGCATGCTCATCTGTACTTTCTCAAACAATCCCTTTATACTTGGACACTGAAGCCATTCAAGTCATTGAAGGTGGAAGCGAAGTAGCTGAAAAACTATTGCAGCTCCAATGGGATAAAATATTCTTCACTGGTAACTCAGTGGATCCTATGATTAGCTTACAGGATTCTTGTAAATCATGATGCATAATTCAGTTTCTCCCTTTGGAATGCCTTAGTATTGTTTTCAAACACAAATATTCGATTTCTGAGTAGCACTGCTTACAGGGAGTCCACGAGTAGGGCGTATAATCATGGCTGCAGCTGCAAAGCATTTGACACCAGTGACTCTAGAGCTGGGTGGAAAATGTCCTGTCATTCTCGATTCCTTCTCTGAATCGGATTTAGAGGTCCCATTTTCTATGCTCGCAGACATTTCTAGAACAAACACACACACACACACACATTTTTGAAAGCTTCTCTAAGTTGCACTCGTGTTTGTTTGATGGTTGAAGGTGGTGGTTAAGAGAATAGTTGGAGGAAAGTGGGGACCCTGTGCAGGACAAGCCTGCGTCGGAGTTGATTATCTTCTCGTACAAAAGAAGTTTGCTCCACATCTGGTACTAGCCGAATCCTCTGTCCATGTATTTGCATCTACTATCTACAGTCTGGTTAAGACTACTGAACTCTTACTCAATGACAATTCTTTCAGATTGAATTACTCAAGACGTGCATCAAGAAATTCTACGGTGATAACGTTAAAAACTTGCAGAGTCTTTGTAGAATCGTGAACAAGAATCATTTTGATAGGATATGCAGTCTTCTGGAAGAACCTGGTGTGGCTGCTTCCGTTGTTTATGGTGGTTCACTTGACAGAGAAACTCTGTGAGTTCTGCCTCTCTTCTTCTACCTTTGCTCGAAAAATACGAAAGCATCTTAGTCGTTTAACATTTATAGGATGATCGAGCCCACAATTTTGCTGGATCCCCCATCAGATGCTCCAGTCATGACAGAAGAAATCTTTGGGCCATTGCTTCCCATCATCACCGTAAAATCAACTCATATCTAGCTAGTGAAGCCATGTTTTTTTTTAAAAAATATTCTATTGATCTGCTAAGAATCTGTTTTTCTTGCAGCTTGATAAAATCGAAGACAGCATAGATTTCATCAACGCGGGACCAAAGCCTCTTGCAATATATGCATTTACCAAGAACGAGAAGCTAAAGGACAGAATTCTGCAAGAAACATCATCTGGGAGTGTGACATTCAACGATACCATGATTCAGGTAATCAATTCTACTATCCTCAATGCAACATTCACTAGCTCCAAAGGTTACCAAAACGGATCATTTTTCGCGTTTCAGTTTATATGCGATGCGCTGCCCTTTGGAGGAGTGGGTCAGAGTGGGTTCGGGAGGTACCATGGGAAGTACTCGTTCGACACCTTCAGCCATGAGAAAGCAGTTCTGCACAGAACCTTCTTCCTGGAACTCGAGCCCAGGTACCCTCCATGGAATGATTTTAAGCTGGAGTTCATAAAATTGGCTTACAGCCTCAACTATGTTGGCCTATTGCTTCTCCTGTTGGGTCTGAGGAGGAGTTCCACAACAAGCCGGTCGCACTAGACGGCGATCGGCTCAGTGTCATGTGGATTGCTACACGAGAAGGGCAACAATATGCAGGTTAATACTCCTGGGAATATCAAGAATCTAAGAATGGCTTCATAGTGGTTGAAACATTAACTAGTTCTCTGTTTATGTTGAATCCTCATTTATTCAGTGTGGCTTTTGTTTTTCGGCTATAACAAAGAAAACACCATAATATGAAGAAATATCGAACACAAGTAAATTGAAAAAGAAGAAGAAGAAGATACAGAGCAAGCTGTCAATCAATCAAACAAGAAACTCTGCTTAATGCAGCCGAACCAGACTATTCACATAACCCACAAACTTATCTGCATAAACACCTCGAGTTATCTCTCTAAGAATCCCATTGTTGGAATAGATCCGATCCTCAAAAGAGAACCATCACTTCCTCACCATCCAAACAAGGCAGAGCATCAAAAAGCTGAAGCCAAGGGAGGGGTTTCCATTGGTTTTTGCAGATGTAGTAGATCAAGAAGTGGAGGGATGGCCTAGGAAGTCCATATGAACTAGCATTCAGGGTCACAAAAGAAACTTGAAGCTGTGACTCTACCACTCATTGATTCCAGAACTGAATCTGGTGAGGGTTTTTAATTTGCAGGCAGGAAGGGGAGAAGTGCATCTTTGATCTCCATATACAACACCAGTGGACGTGGCATCTCATCATGTTCCATAGTTTAGACTGCTTCTGCAATCATGCAGGAATTCAACAACACCAAAATCACCACACATTGACACGTGAATTCATGCAATAGCCTTGTCTCCTAGGATCAGCAATTTCAGAGAAACATCTCATGTGGGAAAGCATGCATCATCAAAAGCAAGGCTACACATTCCAACAAGGGCTTGCCAAGAAGTAAACTCCCACATATTTTTTCTTTTTCCAACGACTTACAGAAGAAGGGAAGAAAAGAGAAGCAAACTTCTGCATTTACTATAGCGTAGAAACCCTTTTCACTCAGTCATCGATGAAAAAGGAAAAAAAAAAAAATCATTCTTTCAAACAAGAAACAAAGGGCATGTATGTATGTTGCCAAAAACAGTATAAAAGTACATGCATAAATCGATCAGACAAGATTAAAAATGAAGATTCTTGCAAGAGTCATGAGATGAAGATCAATACCAGGCAACATTAACCATCATATCAAGTGATCAACACAGATCACTTCTTTCCGACTATGCTGCAGCTTATACTGACAAACTTATCCTCAACGATGTCCGACTGTGATAATATTTATATCTCACTAGGTCAGGTGATCATACTGTCTTCTGGGATTTACAACACGCGTATGATCATTCCTATCGGTAAGATAAGAGGATATCATTGTTACTTGCATGTAAGTTTGTTTAACAGAAATAAGATAAAGTTGAATGTATATTCATCGTAATAATTTCTTTCTGCATAAAAAAAACCCAACACTAATCATCTTATAAGTCGACACAAATGCTAATATTGTAATCAAGTGACAAGTGTTGTCCAAAATCCCTATTTGTTTTAGTTATTATTATTGTTAGTGTCGGAGTTACACTTATGTTTAGCAACATAGTATGACACTTTGATATTTAAGCTTACCCTTCGTAGTTTCATATTGTTTGTTTATTTATGTTATGGTTGATCCATAAGCAGGGAACACTTTAATTGATTTATATATGTATCATGGTTGCACCATGAACAAGAGTGTGGAAGGATAGCTCAAGAACAACATTATAGGGGAGCTCTTTCATACCTTTAACCTCTTTTATACTCGTTTAATATTTAATATTTTCTTTGCTATGGATGATCCATTGTTTACTATCTTTACTATTTATTGATTTGCTATAGATGATCCATAATTTATTATGTTGTTATTTATCATGGTTGAACCATGAACTTGTGCTAAGTGGAAGTATGAAATCGCAGCACAAAGTATAACATTAAAGGGTAGATTGATAGTGTATGTTAATGTTATACTGCTAAGAGTTGGTTACAACCGTTTTCTAACTTTTAGGGACGAATATTTCAACCCATATTCCATATCTTTTCAGGTCCTACTTTTTAGGGGTCGTGCATATTATGTATACTGACCATATATTATTATATTTACTATTATTTCTAGGTAAAATAAAAGGGAGTGCCCCACGACGTGAAAACCACCCCACATGAGTTTGTGGATCTTCTATTTTGTACAAAGGAGCAAGTGGAATGTGGAAGGTGAGCAAACCCACGATTGCAAGGACACGAGATTGAGGAACGTGCACTCCAAGGCTGAATAAATAGGAAGACCGAAGATTGAAGAGGTTGAGCGGCCGATTCTATTCTAAATCCTACGAGAAGTTCTTTAAACTCTTCAGTCATTCATCCTTACTATTCCATACTATTCGAAGACCACCATGCTAACATAGAGGCGATCTCCGGATAGTGAATCCAACAATTGAAGAAGTGTTGATGGGTTTAGGTTGGTTAGTAAATAATATAATCGAATTTATTCATAGGAGTGAACTTAGAAGAAAGTCGAGTCTTTTGTTGTCTTTGATTTCCTTGTAAACTCAGTTTTATTTTAGTGAAATCACTTTCGCCATGAGGCACTCTGGGATTTAGCAATAAATCCTATAACATATTTTTAATCCGCTGCGTATCTAATTCTAAGTTAACATGTTAAACTTTTATGTATCTTTTAACGCTAATATGGTTTTGTTAAACTTTGACACTGCTTTAACATATCCGTGTTTATGATTTTTCAGATTGTTATACATCTGGTAAGTTGCACACCAGTTCAGATATAAACGTTAATTATTTTTTCTACTAACATTTTGTGTGACATAGTAAATTCGGGTACGAAAATTTTTCAGTTATAAATTATATAATTATCATTTAATTAACTAGTGATTCAATCTTAGCTTCATAAATACATTTAACTATGTTTTAATCTTGTACTCTCAATCCGATCAGTTGGATTGATTCGTTATATCAAATTCTAGTAGTCCCCAACTTGGTTCCAAAAATGTAGCTTCCAATTGTGAGTTGTGGCTCATTCAGGTTTAATTATCAAATTTAAACCCTAATTACTCAACTCAATTTCCAACATAAAATTTCATTTGCATGAACACTTAAAGTATGCTAAATCATACTCTCGACATAATCCATGAAGAATTAGACATGCAATTGATTCCGTGAGCTACAATTTTATTTTTAATCCATTCTGAATTAAAACTAAATAAACCTTTAATATCCTTAATTAAATTAATTTACAAATTTTAGAAACTTTAGTTTATCACAATTAATTAATCCGTGGAGCCCTATACCTACACTAACAATAACTATTATGGGTGTGCACGGTCCGGTTTGGCCGGTTTAAGGGCAAAGTACGGGCCAAACCAATAGGTACGGTTTGAGATTTTCACAATCCAAATCGGCCAAATAATTATTTCAAACTAAATCGGTCAAACCATATTAAAATAGTTTGGTTCGGCCGGTTTTTACGGTTTGAATAAAATTGATAATAAATGAAACTTGTATATCAATTTTATTATTAGATATTAATGAAATAATGATACACAAAATAAAACTAATATATATACATCTCGCTTGTCATTAATTATAAATATGAGATAAGTAATAAATAAATAATAGGAGTATTATGATTGCAAGAAACAATTAAATATAAGTTGATTTATAAGGTTACAATTCGAAATAATATAAGCATCGGACATATATATCAATATAATTGATATTTTAGCTTCCTATCAAATAATATTTTATTATCATTATTATATTTAAAATTATATTATTTATACGGCCGGTCCGGCCAAAATGACTGGTTTCATCCTTCAAACCAAATCATCCGGTTTGAAATTTTTCAAACCAACCCGACCAATTATTTTTCTCAAACTAGCCAAACGGACCAAATTAATTTGGTTTGGCCGGTTTCGGCTGAACCGTGCACACCCCTAATAACTATAGCTTTATTTAAAAAAATTTATACAAAATTTTAAAATATTATTCTTAATTAATAGTATATAATAGATTGGAGTTTCCTAGGAATTATTTTATTCTTGGCGTCTCATTCAATTACAGCGATTTGGAATGACGGCGTATGCGGCGGCATGTAGACGGGTGTTGAGATTGGGAGCTGGGTCAGTCGGAACCAGTCCCATCTCCTACCTTGCTAACCCTGACGGCAAACGGGTTTAACTCTTTGGCCCTTGTAATTTATTCTATCTCTTTATTCTGATTTATGGGTTATTGTTATTTGGAGTTGAAATTATATTTTTTTTTGTTCATGGCTGACGAGAGTCGGTTCTTGATACTTATCACTGTGTAGGTGGGTGTGGGTCTATCGGGAAAAATATACTATTAGATTTATGTTTATTAATTTATTGTAAGTGTCGTGTACGTTTTTCGTTTCTCATGGCGTGATCAAATGATATGGTTTTTCACAGTTCCAAACTGAAAACTATGTATACCAACTCTGCGCCATTGATTGTTTTTAGCTAGATTTTTTTTTTAAATTCTGATTAGGTTAGGAAATTGGAGGCTCATGGCGTGGAGTTTAAGCAGGCGCAGGAGATTACGGAGGCGGTGCTGAATGATAGCACGGTGAATGTGTCTCGTTCTAGTTCTTTTAAAATGCACAATGTGAGTTTCTCCATTCACGTGAATTGTATTTGTGAATGAAGTATGAGTTCTTTTATCTTTTGTGATTTTTGATGTTTTGTTTAGATCTAGATGCAGCGTGGACATTATCTTTCTTTGTTCAAAACTGAAGTCAATATCTCACAGTTATAATTGTAACTAAGACTACTTAATTTGATTAGCTTTTAGTTGTTTCTGAAACTGATGTTTTTTTTTTTTTTTTGTTATATTAAAGTACATTGTTGTTTAGATGGTTGTGGAGTGTTCTTTGTTGCTGAAGTAAGGATAGATATTGTTTTTGTTGTTATGAATAACTCTATAGAAATTAGAACATGTATAGTGGGAAAGCTTAAAAGTAATGCCAATCAATGAGCCACCCATGTTGGATATATGTCATTAATTTGTTGGTTCATTCATTTCTTATTCATTCTTGTGTTCTTGTGTAAATGCAATGTATAGAGGTCAAATATTGTGGTTACTTTTTTATGGCTTTGATCTTGACATGGAGTTATGCATGCACTAGTATAGTAGTATTCCAAATTTTCAAGTAGCACATGGTTTCTTGAGAAAATAATGAAAGATATCCTTATAATTTGATTGTTTGTACTACTATATACCAACATTAATTCAGATATGCAATTTATTTTGATATTTTAGTATGGAGTGACATGAACACTTGTACAAGTTAGAAGCAAGGTTGTAGAATACGCTAGGCGCTAGTCGTACGGTCGGGTAGCGCCTAGACGGTCTGTACGGAGCCTAGACGGTTTCTAGGCTGTTTCTAGACGGTCAACCTATTTTTATATATATATCATATATATATCTTAAATATAAAAATAACTCAAAAATCAACAAATACCATAAAAAAATAAGTACAAATCATCAAAAGTCTCATTGTTCAAAGAGAGAGCAGTCGAGCAGCAGGGTAGTAGGGTACAAAGGAGGAATTAGGGATTGGAAAATTAAAATAAAAATCCTAATTTTCAATTTTTAGTTTTTAACTTTTTTAACGATTTTAAGTTTCATAAATTTGTGAATGACAACTTTAACAAGGAAATAGGTATTGGAATGAAATTAAAAATTAATTTTTTCATTTTTTTATTTAAAACCGCACAATACCGTACAGAATAGCCGAATAGGCCGTCTAGACACCGTACAACCCGTACAGAATAGCCGCCTAGACCGTCTAGACGCCGTACAGAAACCGTACAGTTTTCAAAACATATAATAGAGGCGTACATGGGTATTCGAGACGTCCGGCGACCGCCTAGCGTATAGGCGCCGTCTAGGCGGCCGCCTAGGCCGTATTTTACAACACTGGTTAGAAGGGCTTGTTTACACATTCCAGTTTGATTATCAAAGAGCTTGGAAACTGGGAGGCTAATAGATCAACCCTTTTGGCCAAGGAGGTTGAAAAGGGCGAAGTTAAATAACGATATTATTTTAGAAAAATCTGCAATGCGTCTATCTATAGACCGTTTGCACGACATAAACAGTTTGAATCAACCTTACAATGTATGATAGTAGTTCATGAGTGCTCTCGTTGTTGAAGAATGGTTCATGTTATACATATTTAGAACTTACTACGGCTTCACTATTTGAGACATATTATGTATATAGATCACTGTTGTAAAACTCGGCCTAGGCGGCCGAGTACTCGGTCTGGGCGGGCTCGGCAGAGGGAGTACTTGGCTTGGGCGGCAAGAGTACTCGGCCTGGGCGGAGGTTGGGCGGTAATTATATAAAAAATCTAATTTTTTCCTTTTTTTTTTTTTGCAAAATCACACTCGTGTACCTCCTTAAGATCTCAACACTAAATTTCATAAGAACACTCCCCGCCCTCGTCATGGACTCATGGGCCTGCCAACACCATTTTATCTTACCTCGCCCCTTTGTTTACTTTTTTCTTAGTCTATAATAATATTTAAAAATGTACGTAAATTGAAGTTTAAATTACTAATTTGTTTGTTGTGTGCTTGAATGCAAAAAAAATGATAACCTCAAGTATTGAATGTGTCCTACATTTATTTAGGATGTTTGGTACGTATTAACTATATTTTATTTTGATAAAATACTTGAATATTAAAAATAAAAGAAAAAAATAATAAAAATAGTTCAATTATATAAAACCGCCTAGGCCCCGACTACTCCACGCCTAGACCGCCTAGGCGCTAGGCCCCCTTCGGCGCCCAGAAACCGCCTAACGAGTTTTACAACATTGATATAGATGAATCAACCATAATTCTGTTTCTGTTTACCAACCATGGGAGCTACTCATGTGATAGGTCAAGACATGCCCTTGTTCATCTTGTTTCCAGCAGGGTCACCATTCCTTACGGTTGCAACATGGGATAGATGAATTCCAAAAGACGATTGTTGTGATTGCTGAGTCGGGGCATGAGATCTGTGAAGCGTTGAGGGAGACGTCTGCTGACACGAGGTCCGTGGATAAATAAGTTTTGATCAATCTGCAACTTTTTTTTTTTCGGAAATTCACTTAAAACAATGATGGTACAGGCGTCAACTCGAGATGATAAGAGCTGAAGTGGAAGCCATGAGGCGTGGTGTGAACAAGTTTTGCATGGGTAGTCTCACCACTGCCTCTGCATTTGTTCTTGCTGTAGTCTGTATGGAGGAGAAGAGACGTAGATATTGCAAATACTTTGGAGAATATCTTTGCCTTATGTGTAGTTATGTTCGAACTTCGAAGACTTTCCTTAACAATGTATTAATCAATATTATACAGCATTTAATATATATAACTCAAATTAAATGAATGATTAATTAATCATTATTGTATTGAGATTTTTCTATGTTATAATAGTGTAAATACCTTACAAATGTATTATGGATGACCAACCGATTCTCATTGTTTTCGTTAGATGTATGCTATTAATGGTATGCTATCTTATATATTTTAATGATATTAATTGTATGAAAACAAGTGTGTATTTCTATGTTAATCATTTAGTATAATTCATTATCATTAATCAACTAGATTTGAAAATTATATAATTGAGACCAAATTAAGTTAAAATTACCTTTTATATTATATTATAAATTTCATCGACTATTTTTTTTACACCCCGCAATATATTATGTATAAATCATTTTGAACTTTAAGATTTGACTACAACTTACATACCATATAAATTTGTGTGTGATTGTTAGAAACTGAGTTTCAGTTTATCCTTTATTTTGATGTGTTAAAACTTAATTTTAAATTTTTAATATGTTTCTTCATGTAATTCTTACATAGGATTTATCGAGTTGTAATGAAAACTAGAAATTAGAAGCAATAGATCGAGCAGACAAGAAACTAAAGAAGAATTATTTGAAGTCAAAGCACGAGATGTCAAGAATCAGGTTCTAGAACTTGAAATGAAGACTATGTAGAACTTAAAGTGCTGAAGGTAAGTTTGGGAACTTGAAACTTAAAATGTCGAGTTTCTCAATGTAGAGAACTCAAAACTTAAAACTTGAAATTTGAGATTTTTATATTTAAAATAATTTTATATATATGGTCGGTCCGGTCGAAACGACCGGTTTCAATCTTCAAACCATCGGTCAAACCAAATTATCCGATTTGAGATTTCTCAAACTAACCCGATCAATCGACTTCTCTAAAACCAGCCAAACCGGTCAAATTAATTTGATTTGACCGGTTTCGATCAAACCGTGCACACTCCTAGGAATTACTAATCTATTTGTGAATTAAAAGAGTTTCGATTTAATAAATTATGTTAAATTACAAGATTATCCTTTATTATGAAATAATGAAATCGAAATGAGATAAATAGAAAAGGAAAATATTAAACCTTAATCGTTAATATTCACAAATAAATGACTAATATTTATTTTAATTTCTCTCATTTAAAATTAAAAACATAGTTAATTCGAAAATAACTATAGAAGGTATCATATTTTTGTCGTAAAAATAAATTGATTTAATATGAAACCAGAAAAATGAGAAGACAAAATACTCGATCGTCCTAATTTAATTGGTCTGGGTTGATTGGATACAATAACTTAGAAGTATGAGTATAAAATAAATTGAATGAAATTAATATTTTATTGTTGAGTGTAAAAATATTAATTTTTTTAATAATAAAACAATTGGGTTAGGATAGATAAAAAAAAAAGTGGGAGTATTAAGTTGGGGTGGAGTTACTATGTTAAATGCTGAAAAATTATGGAAATTTTTATACTCAGGAAGCTCGCGTTTCTCGCTCCCCCAATGCAGAAGTCACGCCTAAAATGCAGTTTTGCTGTAGGAATTACCACCGCCGAATCGCTAATTCGAAGTAAAAGTTGGAGAAAAGAATTCGAGTGCGTGAGAGCGAAGTCAAAAAAAGCTAACAATGAATTCGGGAGTTGAAATCCGTATCACGTAATTAAGAAAGAAGCCGCATTGATTTCTCAATCCGGGCAATTGCTGAATCTCGCGGAGACTTTGTGTATATATATGTTTCGTTGTTTTCGGACCCAACGAGGAAGACAGCATCGAGCACTGCAGCGATGGAAGGATTTGAGTATGGCGGGAGCTTACTCGGGCTGAGAAGGACGTTCCGTGGCGGGAAAACGAGAGGTTTGGATTGGCGAACGGGCCAGCTTCGGGCCCTTTTGAAGCTCCTCAAAGAAAATGAAGCCCGGATTTTTGAAGCTCTGGAGCAAGATCTAGGGAAGCACCCTGTTGAAGCTTATGCCGCTGAGGTTTATTTCTGGTTTTCCGACTTTAAATTCATGGGGAGTTGTGGTTTGGGAAGAGGGTTTTTGCAGAGGTTTATTGGTTTTTTCTTTTTTCTTTTGTCTATTTCGTAATATGATTTGGTGATGTGAAGGTTAAACGTCTCTTGCAAATAAAAAATATGTAATTATTGGTTTGAAAAGGTTGGTGTTTGGTGTTTGAAGATTTGATCCTTGCTTCAGTCTTTAATTGTAGTTTTTACTCGATTTCGTTGAGCAGATTGGAGTGGTGAATAAATCAGCTGAATACACTTTGCTTCACATCAAAGAATGGATGGCTCCCAAAAAGGTATGATGTTAACAGAGTGTTTACAAAATTGATTTCCTTCACCATACTGTATTAGGCAAAAGCCTGTGACGTGTTTTCATGTCTTGCTTTATGTTATCTCTACAACCATGCAATGTTAGCATACAAAAGCATGCAAACAACTATGTATTGAAATTTATACAATGTAGAACATGGATTTAACTTCTAAATTTGTCTATGGGATGATAATGTAGTGAATTCAGATTCAGTGTGGAACATGATTGAGTCTAATCTGTTGATAACTTGTGGTTTTTGAGCTGTTTATGATTAGAAGTGCAATGACATAGAACTAGATATATCATCTTCTGTTCTGAAGCTCCATTACTGTATTCAGTTTTTTCTTCCTAGGAACTTCAATGGCCGGAAACTAGTATAGGATCTGTGTCATCGTTTCTGCTTTAAGTATTAGGAAGAGAAAAACTATTAAAATAAGGCAAGATGTCGAAATTCACGGACTTTGTAACTGTGGATGGCATATTCATTCCAGGAAAAACTACCATTACTTTTGCTTCCATCAAGAGCACAAGTATTGCCTGAGCCACGCGGCACTGTACTCATATTTGGGTCCTGGAATTTCCCAATCTGTAAGTTCTCTTATGATTCTCATCGTTAAGTGTTGACAAATATAGTGTTGTAAGAATCATTTTGGTTGAATGATTATGCTTCAGTTGAAGCTGTTTATATATGTGCATGTATTAGAGCCAAGCCCTTGTCTTCATTTTTCAGGTCTTACTCTGGACCCTTTAATCGGGGCTATAGCTGCTGGAAACACAGTTGTAGTTAAGCCTTCTGAGCTAGCACCGGCATGCTCATCTGTTCTTTCTCAAACAATCCCTTTATACTTGGACACTGAAGCCATTCAAGTCATTGAAGGTGGAAGCGAAGTAGCTGAAAAACTCTTGCAGCTCCAATGGGATAAAATATTCTTCACAGGTGGATGCTATGATTAGCATACAGGATTCCTGTAAATCATGATGCATAATTCAGTTTCTCCCTTTGGAATGCCTTAGTATTGTTTTCAAACACAGATATTCGATTTCTGAGTAGCACTGCTTACAGGGAGTCCACGAGTAGGACGCATAATCATGGCTGCAGCTGCAAAGCATTTGACACCAGTGACTCTAGAGCTGGGTGGAAAATGTCCTGTCATTCTCGATTCCTTCTCTGAATCGGATTTACAGGTCCCATTTTCTATGCTCGCAGACATTTCTGGAACAAACACACACACACACACACATATTTGAAAGCTTCTCTCTATTTCTCTAAGTTGCACTCGTGTTTGTTTGATGGTTGAAGGTGGTGGTTAAGAGAATAGTTTCAGGGAAGTGGGGACCCTGTGCCGGACAAGGCTGCATCGCAGTTGATTATCTTCTCGTACAAAAGAAGTTTGCTCCACATCTGGTACCAGCCGAGTCCTCTGTCCATGTATTTGTATCGAACTCTTAACTCATTGACAATTCTTTCAGATTGAATTACTCAAGACGTGCATCAAGAAATTCCACGGCGACAATGTGAAAAACTTGCAGAATCTTTGTAGAATCGTGAACAAGAATCATTTTGATAGGATATGCAGTCTTATGGAAGAACCTGGTGTGGCTGCTTCCGTTGTTTATGGTGGTTCACTTGACAGAGAAACTCTGTGAGTTCTTCCTCTCTTCTTCTACCTTTGCTCGAAAAGCATCTTAGTCGTTTAACATTTACAGGATGATCGAGCCCACTATTTTGCTGGATCCCCCAGCAGATGCTCCAGTCATGACAGAAGAAATCTTTGGGCCATTGCTTCCCATCATCACTGTAAAATCAACTCATATCTACCAACTGGTTAAGCCATTTTTTTCCAAAAATTTTATCTTCTACTGATCTGATAAGAATCTGTTTTTCTTGCAGCTTGATAAAATCGAAGACAGCATAGATTTCATCAACGCGGGACCAAAGCCTCTTGCAATATATGCATTTACTAAGAACGAGAAGCTAAAGGACAGAATTCTACAAGAAACATCATCTGGGAGTGTGACGTTCAACGATACCATAATGCAGGTAATCCTACTATCCTCAATGCAACATTCACTAGCTCCGAAGGTTACCAAAACGGATCATTTTTCGCGTTTCAGTTTTTATGTGATTCGCTGCCCTTTGGAGGAGTCGGTCAGAGTGGCTTCGGGAGGTACCATGGGAAGTACTCGTTCGACACCTTCAGTCACGAGAAAGCAGTTCTACACAGAACCTTATACATGGAACTCGAGCCCAGGTTCCCTCCATGGAATGATTTTAAGCTGGAGTTCATAAAATTGGCTTACAGCCTCAACTATGTTGGCCTATTGCTTCTCTTGTTGGGTCTGAGGAGGAGTTCCTCACCAAGCCCGTCGCACTAGGCGGCGATCGGCTCAGTGTGACGTGGATTGCTACATGAGAAGGGCAACAGTATGTATGTTGAATATAATCTATGGATATCAAGAATCTATAGATGGTTTCATAGTGGTTGAAACATTAACTAGTTATCTGTTTGTGTTGAATCCTCATTTATTTATTCAGTGTGGCTTTTGAAAATCACAAGAAAAACACACTCTCAAAGTCGATGGATTTGAAAATTTCCAATAGCTAGCTTCCAATTACCCGTCGGCTTTTGTCGAAAATGTCATTAACTCGATTAAGATTGCCATCTTCTCCAAATCATATTGGTCGTAAGTTCTATTCAAATTTGAATTATTTGATTCAATGATAGATTGAGATTGTCTATTACTGCTTGGGAGTTTCTTCTGCGATCAAGGGATTTGTAATTGAACTGACTTTGATAGTATGTTAGGATTCACTCATTCTTATAAAACCGACTTACCAAAAAATGTATATTTTACTATTATAAGGTGGTTCAAGTCATTGTCTTTCGTAATTGTGAGACATTTAACATGAAGTAAAACACGGACCAAATAAAAATATTACTGAACCATCTTGGTTGTTTCGGTTAGGTATGGTTTTGCATAGTACTAACTGTGACACGTATTAAACAATGAACTCAATTGAATAATAAAAAAATATAATCATTAAGCATATATTGAATGCAAAAGTTTTGAACTTGTTTATTAAAGTTTGGGGAAAATAGGGAAATATACATATATCTATCTTTCACAAATTAGGAAAATATATTCTCATGTTTTGCTTTTAGGGAATTCCAAAGTTTAGTTCTATTAGGTATTGACTAAATTGTTAAGTGTCACGTGGTGTTGAGATGTAATGTTGACTCACTGCCACATCAGTGTCATGTGGCATTTTAATTTTTTAAAAAATAAAAAACATTAGAATTTGTTTATTAATGTATTTTGTTTTATATTTTAATCTTTTCAATAATGTTTTTATTTCTCAATAGAAAATATATTCTTTATTTTGTTCATTAAGATGTTATTAATATATATATATATATATATATATATATATATATGAGTTGTGTTCATTTCCGAACTAAGTACTGTGAATGAACAATGAACTAAATATTAACCATAGATTTAAATAATCCAGCGGTTGATATGATGACATGTGTCAAATGAAATTTCTTTTTTAATATCATTAAAGGGTATTATAGGTAATGTATGTATTTTATTATTATGGTCGGTTATTATTATTAGGTAGTAAATATTATTATATTTTATAGTAGATTTGATAATTATGGTAGTTACCTAATTTTTTGGGATTTAATTTATTTAGCTTCTTTTAGGGTTCAATTAATTTGTTAATTCACCCTCTCCTTCACGATCGTCCACCCTCTCCCTCATGATCGTCCACCCTCTCCCTCACTATCGTCCGGCCACCAGCCCTCTCCCTCACCATCGTCCGGCCACCAGCCCTCTCCCTCACCATCGTCCGGCCACCAGCCATGGCTCTCCCTCACCCGACGTCGTCGCAAATGCCGGCGAACACGCCGGCTGTATCGCTGCACGGCGAGTCAGTCGAGCCCGCCACCCTTCGTCAATCGCGCAAAACACCGCTAGGCCAGGAACGCGCAGATCTGCGCTTGGACACACTCGCCGTCGCCGGTCTGAAACCGGACGGCCACCATTCTCCCACTTATTTAGTCGCCGGCACCGGCATCGCTCAGGCAGAGGTAACGCCGTCGAGTGAGAATCTCAACCATCGAAGAAGTCGGACGTGAACTGTCAAAGATTTTATTTTATTTTCTGTCATATGCGATTGTCATTTTTATTTTATGTGAGTGTCATTTTTTATGAATATATGTA
>JAPKLW010000721.1:335273-352728 GCA_026898455.1 Plectranthus barbatus
GAATCCGGCTGACACTTGGTGGATCGCCTTCACGTCTAGATTTTATTATTTTTGTGTCATATGCGATTGTCATTTTTATTTTATGTGAGTGTCATTATTTATTAATAAATGTATCATTTTTCGAATCCCTGTTTAACGAATAATTTAAATTGTTTATACATTTAATGATAATATATTACTGGAAGTTGAGAGAATAACCTTATAATGACACACAAAGTCATAAACAATGACACACAAAGCAATAAACAATGATAAAGATTAACTTAAGATTATGGAATAAATCGTGGTGCATTTTCTATTTCCAATTTATTTGATAATAATGGAAAAAATCATTAATGACAACCAACAAATATGCTAAATATTCGATTAAATTTGTCTAGATCGTGAGTTGATCCTAATTGGTAAATGTCCCCATAAATTTTGACTTTCAGTTTTTAATTGTGCAGTTTTTTTTTTTTCCGTTTATGCCCTTTAAATGACAAAAACTAGCCTATTTAATGATAGACGGAAAGATTTAATCTGGAACGTAGATGTAAAAAATGGATGGCCAGATTTAGTTCTCTGTTCATTCACAGACACTTGTTCAGCCTAGATCACTCCCCTATATATATATATATATATAGGGATGCGTTCATGGCTGAACATGTGTCCATGAATGAACAGAGACCAAAATCCAGCCCTTGATTTCGAAAATAGACGTCCCAGATTTTCTGTTGTCATTTATCATTGTTGCTAGCTTCTTCTATCATTGAAAGGGCAAATTAGTCCTAAACGGGAAAATTTGATATGGTAATTAAATCTACATGCTGATTTTTTGGATTCAGTTACCAAATCAAATGCCCCACGATTTTTTCTATTATTATCATATAAATTGGAAAGAGAAAATGCACCACGATTTATTTCATAATCTTAAGTTAATCGTTATCATTATTTATGGCTTTGTGTGTCATTGTTTATAACTTTGATTGTCATTGTAAGGTTATTCTGTCAACTTCCACTAATATATTATCGTTAAATGTATAAACAATTTTAATTATTCGTACAGTGATATTGAATACAGATAACAATGATCTTAAAGATGTATTATAAATCAATTAATATTAAAACAATAATTTTGATAAAATGATATTTAATACATGTAACAATGATAAAATAAAAGGCGTACAATGCTACATTTTAATTGAGTTCACACAATGTAGAAAATAAAAAAGTAATTATCAATCCATTAAACATGGATTCGAACAATGATACATTTATTCATAAATAATGACACTAATATAAAATAACAATGATAATCGCATATGACACAAAAATAATGAAATCTGCTCGTGAAGACGATCCACCAAGTGACAGCCGAATCAATCATCTGTGTGCCTTACATCCAGCGCTGCGTAACCACACGACATTTACTAAAATCAATTCACATCTGAAGAAACATAATTTAACAGAAACAAACATGAAATCATCAAAGTTACTCACAAATGTGCAGAACAAATAAACCATTAATAATTTACATCCCCTTTTCAAACTGTTAATTAGGTTTTTTTATAAAAAAAGAATAAGGTTCAATACAAAAAGAAAATAAAACGTACCATATTTCTCGTTCGAATCCTTAGAAGCCACGGAGATGGCGGCGGCGGCGAGTGGGGAGATGGCGGCGACGAGAGAGTGCAACTCCATACAGTAAACTTAAACCATGGCAAAGAAAATTCATAAACATGGCTTTCCCATTATTCCCAACCCTAAAAACCCAATTTCCTCCATCTCTACGTCTGTTCCCATTTGCAAAATTTATGGGAAATAATTTCTCACTAAAATATAAATAATTATATACTGAAATCAACATTAAGTATAAAAGATAAAAAAAAAATAATATTCCATCAATTTAGGAATAAAAAGATACAATATCTTTGGCTAATTGCATAAAAATAGGAAACTACCAAATTAAAAAAAGATACTATATAATATAATATTTAGCTATACCAATAACACCCTTTAGCTAATTAAATAATATATATATAATGCCACATGTCAAAATCTGATCCATTAAATTACAAAAAATAGACGGCTAGATATAAGTTCACTGTTCACACATAAATATATGGTTCGCATTTGAACACTCCTCTATATATATATATATATATATATAGAGGGAGATATATATATAGAGAGATGAGATCATATGATAATAAATAAGTATATTAAAAATAAGAATAAATCTCATCCATTAAATCTAACTAAATCAATGGTTGATATCTAATTAAGAAACAATTAAAACGCAATCAAGCAATAAATGACCAAGCAACAACTAAAATATAATCAAGCAACATTGTAATCAAGCAACAACTAAAATACAATCAAGCTACATTGTAACGCAATCAAGCGGATTTATCATTTTAACACGGGGGAAATTTTTATCACCGGATCTAATCATATATATATATATATATAGGAGCGGATCAGGTAAGAAAAATTCCCATGTGAGAAAAAAGAATGAATCTTATCCGTTAGATTTAAATAAATCAATGGTTGATATAAAATCAAGCAACAAGTGAAAACACAATCAAGCAACATAATAATCAAGCAGCAACTAAAACACAATAAAGCATCATAATAATTGCTTGATTGTGTTTTAGTTGTTGCAAGATTGCATATCAACCACTGATTTATTTAGATCTAATGGATATGACTCATTCTTTTTTCTCACGGAGAGATTTTTCTCACATGATCCCTCCTCTCTCTCTATATATATACGAGGGATCATGTGAGAAAAAAATTCCCTAGTAAGAAAAAAGAATGAATCATATCCATTAGATCTAAAAAAATCATAGTTGATATTTAATCAAGCAACAACTAAAACTCAATCAAGCAACAACTAAAGCACAATCAAACAACATTGTAATCAAGCAATGACCTGAATACAATCAAGCAATACCGTGAATGAAATCAAGCATCTTTCTCACTTTCTCACGTTAAGAATTTACTCACTGGATCCGCTCCATATATATATATATATATATATATATATATATATATAATTTATTTTATTTTTCATTAAAATAGACGAGATTTATGAAAATATTATTAAAAAGTAAAAGTATTAACTAAAAAATATATTAATTTTTTTAATAATATTTAATTTTTCAACTAATATTTTGTTTTTGAGAACTTTGATGAAGAAAAAAAAATTCAATGAAATAGGTATGTATTATTTATGATGTTTTAAATGTTTCCAGATTATATGAGAAAATCAACTCTATCGGACGTTTTTGGATTATTCGACGCTTTAATGAGGTAGACCTTGCATAGCCAGTACAAGTGCTCGGTTTTTATAAAACTTATAAAAAATATTTATACATTTAAAATGTTAAAAATAGAAAATAAGTTTACCAACATTCTTGGATCGCTAATCCAATAAGTTTATACTATCAAGAACAAGAATCAGTATCAAAGAAATACACAATCAATAAACATATTCATACTTGAGTTATTAGATCACAAATGCATCAACAACAGGACAAAAAGTTGTATCCTTTGAACCGTAAGCCTGAGTTGTTAGAAAAATCAAGTAGCTACAATTCAAACTAATTAGGGCTAATCAAAATCTACAAGTCCCACTTTCATTTTCAATTTGGTTTGTCTGACTGGAAACTAGAAACTAGCATGAGCAAGAATCAGAATCAAAGAAATGGTCAGCCAGTCAACATGAAATATGTGTCTACATCATGATGCGCATCAAACTAAGACCAACAGCAGCAAGTGTAGCTACGCAATACTTGATCACATCATATTTTACTGCTTCTATTTGAGCTCTAAGCATATGGATTCCTTTGTCGCTTTCATACTACGAGTTGGTAATCAATTTTTCTATGTCATTCTTCATTTTAATCACTTCATTCTTCATTTTAACCATCTCATGATGCAACAATAAGAAATAGTTATCCTACAAATATCAAAATGAATAAGGCATATTTGGCCTGTAATATGAGTGGCTCCATCCTTGGGAGTGTTCAGACAAATAACAGATACTCCCTCCGTCCCACTCTATTAGTCCCATTTGCCTTTTTGGTCCGTCCCACTCTATTAGTCCCATTTCCTAAAATAGCAAACTTTTTCACACTCATCAATAAAATATTAATTTCACTCCACTCACAAACATTTACTTGCATTGGTTTGTGTGTCCCTTCCTATGGGACTAATAGGAAGGGACGGAGGTAGTATTTAACAAGTCGAATTATGCATCGAACACAAATTTAGACCTCAACCCTTCATCGTATCATAGAACTTAAGGTTGATTAATCTTTATACAACATATGTCCCGAATAATGAATCTGTGTTAGAGTCTACATATGTGAAACAAACGTTCTTCCATAATGATAACACTCATGAACTACCATCAAACATTGTAAGACTGATTCAAACAGTTACCTCATGCAAACTGTAATTCATAGTATATTTTTTATCAAAAAATGATTTAATAAAATAATTAAGAAAATAATAATTTAATAAATTCACAAAAGTAACAATTAAAACTATACAACATGTTCTATAAAATTTTTTATAACTTGATAAGTAATATTACTCCTAACTTCAGCAACAATAAACACGCAATCCCTTCACAACCATTTAAACAACAATGCATGAAAACATACTATCAAAATCAGCAGCCTCCGTTTCAAACATAGCTAAAAGCTAATCATAACATGTCAAGAAACTGAGTTGTGTTAGTTATACCTGTGAGCATTTAACTTCATTTTTTGAATACGAATAGATTATTCTCATGTTGCATCTCGCTCTACGCAAAACATAAAAAATCACACACATTAAACAACACCAACTCAACTTTCATTCCCAAATACGCAAACACAATTCACATAATTGGAGACACTGCTCACCTTCTGCATTTCACAGTTGGAAGCTAATGAACTAGACACGTTTTTCATGTTGTCATTCAGCACATCCATCATCACCTCTATTATCTCCTGCACTTGTTTCAAATCCACATCTCGTGCCTTCATCTTATCAACCTAATCAAAACCATCTCAACCGAAAATGTAAAAGTTTAAATAAAATAATCATAGAAAAATTTCAAAATAGTCACGACTCTAAGGCAAACATATGTTGGAAATTAGATAGGTTGATGTTGGAGAAGTATTTAGGAATTGGGGAGGGAATATGAGAAGTTTAGGTTAGGAGGGCTACTTTGTATTTGGAGAATATTTTTTGGTTTTGATTGATTACAAACTTAGCATACAACCCCTATTTATACTAGTTTACAACCGTTAGGATTATGCCATGTCAACTCTAATGTAATGGCTATTAATAATCTTCTAGAGAACTCTATATAAATATCTAGTTTTAGAGAGCTCTACATAAATATCTATAAGTGACTTCTAGAATTGACTAGTTAATGGATCTACTCTTTGGGCATAAACTAAATAAATTAATTAATTTATAACAAAAGCCCAAATCAAGTTTATATTTCAACAACAAAAACGGTTAAGCATATCTAGATTATAATATGTTCACAAACATATAAACAAGTTCAGCAATTAATTTCATCAATACTACGTACAAAAGTCATTCAATAATAATGAAAACATAATAGCAGACCATATACATAAGAACACAAAATTACCACACAGAAAACTCCTTCCTAGCCCATCCTAAAATCTAATAACAAAGAGTATAGGAGACCCCCTCGTGTCACCAAAATAAACAAATGAGTGGAACACATTTTTAGAAAATTTATTCATTTTAGCAACAACATCAACAGTATGTCACCACACAGATATACCATACTTCAATCACAACATCTACAAGTTATGCAACATTAGCACAATTAAATAAACAAAGTAGTTTGGATTGACAAAGTTTAAAAAATCTGGAACGGAAGAGCAAGAAAACCATTAAACACAGAGAAAAAAAGTAACTAAAAACAATCTAATGCACAACTATCAAGCACAAATTTCAATCAGTAATCAATCGAAAAGAAAAAAAAACATAACTCCAACTAAACATGTTCTATGAAGTTTTTCACAACTTGAAAAGCAACATTCCTCCTAACTTCAACAACAATTAACACTCAAATCCTTCACAATCATTTAAAAAACAATGCAGGAAAACAAAACTATCAAAACATCAGCCTCAATTTTAAACATAGCTAAAAGCTAATCAAATTAAGATGTCAAGAAACAGAGTTGTGTTAGTTATACATGCGATCATTTAATTTTAATTTTGAATACGGATAGATTATTCTCCTGCTACATCTGGCTCTACACAAAACATAAAAAATCATACACATTAAACAACAACTCGACTTTTATTCACAAATATGTAAACACAATTCATATAAATGGAGACACTACTCACCTTGTGTATTTCACTTTTGGAAGCATATGTACCAGACATATTCTCCATGCTGTCATTCAGCACATTCATCATCACCTCTATCATCGATTGTGCTTGTTTCGAATCTACACCCCAACCCTTCAATTTCTCAACCTAATCAAAACCATCCTGACCGAAAATATAAAATTTTAAATAAAATAATCATAGCAAAATTTCAAAACAATCACAACTCTAAGACAAACATAAACGGTTAGGCATATCTAGATTATAATATATTCACAAAAATATAAACATGTTCAACATTTATTTTCAACAAAACTACATACAAAAAACATTCAATAATAATGAAAACATAATAACAACCTAAATACAAAAGAACATAGAATTACCACACAGAAACCTCATTCCTAGCCCATCCTCAAATCTAATAACAAAGATTATAGGAGAGCCCCTCTTGTAACCAAAAGAAACAGACGAATGGAACTCAGTTTTAGGAAATTTATTCAATTTAGCAACAACATCAACATCAACATTAACATTATGTCATCACACAAATATATCATACTTCAATCACTACATATACAAGTTATACAACATTAGCACAATTAAATAAACAAAATAGTTTGGATTGACAATGTTAAAAAAATCTAAAACGGAAGAGTAAGAAAACCATAGCACACAGTGAAAAAAAAAGTAATTAAAAACAATCAAATGCACAACTATCAAGCATAAACTTCAATAATTAATTAATTGAAAAAAAACATGACTCCAACTAAACAACGTGTTCTATAAAGTTTTTCACAACTTGCAAAGCAACATTCCTTATAACTTCAGCAACAATTAACACGCAATTCTTTCACAACCATTTAAACAACAATGCACGAAAACAAAACTATCGAAATCAGCAGCCTCAGTTTCAAATATAGCTAAAAACTAATCAAATTAACATGTTAAAAAACAGAGTTGTGTTAATTATACATTTGAGCATTTAACTTCATTTTTAAATATAGATAGATTATTATGTTGTTGCATATCACTCTACACAAAACATAAAAAATCACACGTTAAACAACTACAACTCGACTTTCAGTCACAAATACGCAAACACAATTCACATAAATGAAGACACTATTCACCTTCTACATTTCACTTTTGAAAGCATATGAACCAAAATATTCTCCATACTGTCATTCAGCACATCCATCATCACCTGCGCTTGTTTCGAATCTACACCCGAGCCTTCAAGTTCTCAACCTAATCAAAACCATCCAAACCGAAAATGTAAAATTTTAAATAAAATAATCATAGCAAAATTTCAAAACAAGGATTTGTAGGAACTTCATGCACACTTAGAATCTTTTTATAATGTTTTTTAGCAACACTTAGTATAATTTAAAGATAAAAAGTAGAACACTAAATTATTTTGAATGTGAGATAAGTAGAGATTATAATTAGGAATAAAAGTTGATTAAACTAGAATACTAAAATAAATTTAATTAAAAACAAGGAGAAATCTTAATTAAATCGAATAAACTAAATTTTAGAGCATTAAGATGAATTAATTTGAGGCAAGATAAAATTAACTAGGAAGAACATAAATAGAAATTAAGAACCTTGCTAACTAATTATAAATAATGAGCTAGCATGTTAATTGAATTATAAGCTTAGATAAATTCTTGACTAAAGAATTACGTAATAACTTATTTAAATTACATATGTGTTGTGATCAAATGAGAGGGAGCTTCTACTAATGGAAAGAAATAACCGAGCAACTCAACGACATAAGGTGGGCACTATTTTATGTAAAAGTTGATTTTTATAAAAATATTTTCCAAATAGAATAATTTTGTTTCAAAAGCATGAAGCACCGAAAAATATTTTGGCACCGTATGATTATTGTTCGATGTTTGATGAATTAAATGATGATGGTGATGCGAATGATTTTGGAGATGTGTTGGATTGGGGAGTAGCTACCCCGTGGTATTTGTAAGTCTAATGCATTAGCCCGGTGAGTGATGTGTGAGAACTACAGGTTATGAATGAAATCTTAATGGTAGATAGCGAGATGCCACTCCTATCTCACCTTTATATGATAAATGATTGTGAATGTTGGAGCATGAATTGTTGGAGTGGTGTTGTTTGGTGATGATAATTATACTTACTGTCTAAAATGAGTTAGAGGTATTCACGATTCATGCAGGTAGAATCCTTCTTCAATGTTGCTGCCAACTAATCTGCTAATTGGTTTTAGTTCACTGAGAAGAACTTAGTGTTTCTCCCTCTGCGTAAAATCTAAAGAGTCCACGAAAACGAATGCTTGCGCCTGGCATATCAGTGCAAATAATTGGCCTATGATGTTTCAGAATTCAGTGGAAAAATTGCTTTTAATTTTTACTATAGTCGAGGATTTGCGAATTTCGAGGTTTATCTATCAACTAAAACTAAATAGTTTGACCTTCTCAAAAAAGAAAAGTTCAACTCCAGCGATTAACTTATATGACCCATAATTATTTACAAAATAAAACAACAGTTGCCAAAACATATACATTCTAGGAATTGGGGGTGATGAGGAGTTAGTATAGTTGGGCTCGAGTTTAATTAAAAAACTCTAAGTTCAAGCTTAAATCCGAAAACCTAAACCTAGCCTAGTATTTCCTTGATCTTTGTTTTCTGGGCATCCGTCAATGAGGTTGGAAAAAGGACCACATACGTGACATACAAATAACCCTTCTTGTTCCTGACATGTTCCGTCATTCTCTCACCTTTGAACTTGACATACAAATCGACCATCTTGTTACTGAAATGTGACGGCATCCCCTCACCTTTGAACTTCCTCACTTGTTTTGGTTTTGTGATACCATGATCCAAAATGATTAAAAAAATTCCCAACCTTCAATTTCCCCTTCACGATCGAGTTGTAACACTTACAAACGAATGAGAATGTTGGCTCACCTTGGAGCTGGTATCCACCAAATGTTCATTAAGATGTTTAATGGTCTTCTCAAAACCAACGAGAGCTTGGACCTAAAAATATGGTACATCATACTATTCGGTTTATATCATTAACTTTTGCACAATCAAATGTGAAACAAATAGGTAAAAGAGTGTTCAAAGACAAAAATTACCAAAGTGATAGTGACGGTTGTATAGAGATCATTGTCTTTCCTTCTGAAGACATGAGGGGCAGTAGGTATCGTGAACTGCATATAACCATCAAAGTTCCAGATCATAATGCTAAAGAAACATTAGTTTGTGTACTAAACACATAAACTGCAACCAGGATAGGGTGCTCGCATTTGTTAGCGCAGTTGGACCTATTGATATATGTTTAATTTTGAACTTGAAAACTGTTAAATTTGATGTTATGAAGATATATGATAGTTATATAGGACTTGTTTTCTTTTGAGATTGTGTGATATGAGAGTATTATAGTATAATATAACACGAGAGAATTTTGTGAAGTACCACGAATAACTATAATTATATGTAAACTAGCGATAATGGAAACCATTATACTGTGGTGTGAAACATCAATTAGTTAATGACCGACATTTTTAATAATTTAATGTGTATTATATGATGGTATTATTTAAAACATATAACACGGGAGGGTGTGAAACACCAATGGATTATGTTATTATCTTAATTCTATGTTTGAATACCAATTACTTGCTTAAAGAAATAAGTTAATTTAGTGTAAATTTATTAAATTACGGATGAATGTTCTTCTAATTAGATGAATTGTGTTTAACTAAAATAATGTTAAATTATTAATTACGGTATTTTTTTAATTATTGTAATATTATAGTGCATTGTATTTATTTTTGAAGGTCTAAATTATTTATTTGTTGAATTATATTATATGTGTAGGTTGAGTGGATCAGGCCTCATTTCTGTGATATAACCTTGAAGATCGCCTTAAATACTAAGACCACGGTATTAAAGGTGATTCAAACCAAATTAAATTTATTTGGGGGGGGGTGACAGGTTGGTTAACTGGTTTAGGCAGGGACCCATTTGTACTCTTTTACTTTGGCATGATAATGGTTCTAGTGTCTCCGCTACATTGGTAGAGCTCTTAAATTACCAAATTAAGAGCCATGAACCACATACATTGTATTTCTTTGTGGGACGCGAGCTCGTTTTGGGGTGAGTGAATTTGCCCTAGTTACTGGTTTAAGTTTTGGTTCATCTTCTTTTAATCTATGTTCATATGACTTTGATCCACGTGTTAGCTGTAACATCTCCCTCTCAGGGACCGATGCCAGGGCCTGCAATCCGATGCACCCCAACCACATCTCTAGTTGGCGTCTACCAATCCTGAAAGGTTGTTGACAGCGGGACTCGAACCCACGACCTGCCCTTTAACATCAATCCCTAAGGAGTTGATGCCATCAGTCGAGCTGCAGGCCCTGACATCGGTCCCTGAGGGGGAGATGTTACAAAAATGTGCACTTTTTTGTAACATCTACCCCTTGGGTCCGATGCCAGGACCTGCAGTCCGATGCACCCCAACCACTTCTCCAGTTGGTGTCTACCAAATCTGGAAGGTTGTTGGCAGCGGGAATCAAACCTCCGTCCTGCCCTTTAACATCAACCCCAAAGGGTTAGATGCTACCATTTGAGCAGCTCAACTGGTGGCATCAACTCCTTAGGAATTGATATTAAAGGGCAGGTCGTGGGTTTGAGTCCCGCTGTCAACAACTTTCCAGGTTTGGTAGACGCCAACTGGAGAAGTGGTTGGGGTGCTTCGGACTGCAGGTCCTGGCATTGGACCCAAGGGGGAGATGTTACAAAAAAGTGCACTTTTTTGTATCCACGAATTTGGATACAATTAAATTTAATTTGATGAATTGCTTGACTTTTGATGAAGAACGCGTTGGAGATGACGAAGAACACCTTCAAATCTTCAAAGAAATGCCTTGAACCTTGGAGAGAATTCTTCCTTCAAGTTTTGAACTCTTCAATTTGTGTCTTCTACACTTCACTTCACTTGTCCCCTTTTTCCTTCAACTTATGCCTTGTATTTATAGGCAAAACATGAGAATCTAGGGCTTAGGTGACCATATTTGATTGGTTTATTGAGTGTTGACCCCATGCATCTCACTTTGGTGAACTTGCCACATGTCGGCTTCTCATTGGATTGAATTAGTAAATATTATATTTTATTTATTTAATTTAGGAAATTTGTTTAATTAATTCCTAAAATTTAAATAAATTGATATCTAATTATTTGGATCCACGTGGCACGTTTTAATTGGCCATGACTTTTTTGTGTGTCTACACTAGATCCCAATCTTAGCACTCGTCCCGCCGCATACATCGCCATTCCAAAATCGCTATAATTGTGAGAGAATAGTTTGTGCGAAAGAAAGGAAGGGAAGACAATTTTTTAGAAATAAGTCTTAAGTAGTCAAAATTCACAAAAATAAGAATATTAAAAGTAATATAATAAAAAAGAGACATTAATTAATCCTTTAAAAAATTTATACGAGATCAAAATATTAACAAAGGGTAATTCAGAGAACATATTCAACAACTCACAAATCCAACCATAAGTCATGAATATATACAACAAAGCTCTCTGAGTTCAAAGCAGAAGTTAAATGCTCACAGGTATAGATATTGGAATGCTTTTGCGCATATTATTGTTTAAATGGTTGTTGATTAGCTTTTAGTTCATATTTCTTCTCTTTCATGAGTGGTTCTAAAAGTGTAACCTCAAATTAAAAAATAAAACGTCATATTTCATTCTTGTTACTTAAGTGCATGTTAAATGACAATTCAAATAGTCAACAAAGATTAATTAGGGCAAAATTATTTCATTGTTTTAATAAGGTGTAATTCAAATCTTAGATGCATATTTAGGTTTTATTAGATCATTATTTATTTTTTAAATTAATTAGGTTGCAAAATTCAGATTGGAGTTGAGTTTAAGGTGTACCGTGTTTGGACACGTTGGACCTTATTTTATTGAAGAGTTTTAGAAAGTTGTTGTGTTATAACAGTTGGACCTATTAATATATGTTGAATTTTGAACTTGGAAATTGTTAAATTTGATGTTATGAAGATATAAAATAGTTATATAGAACATGTTTGCTGTTGTGATTGTGTGATATGAGAGTATTATATAATACGGGAGAATTTTGTTAAATACCATGAATAACTACAATTATATATAAATTAGTGGTAATAGAAACCGTTACACCATGGGTGTAAAATACCAATTAAGTTGTATTATTCATAGACATCAATGAATGGTGATATCGGTGCAGAGTTAGAGTAGACGAAGGATTAAAAGAGAAAGAGGTGGTGGAGTGTTGAAATGAGAAGGGATTGAAACAGAAAAATGTTGTAGGGTGTTGAAATGAAGAGGGATCGAAAGAGGAAGAGGTGATGGGCAGTGGAGTTGGGGGGGATTGAAAGAGAAAGAGGTGACTCCGGTTTGCTACACCACAAGCCCAACAATATGTAGGTTGGGAATATCAACAATCTATAAATGGTTTCACAAATATTTACTTTTCTATTTCTCTTCAATCCTCATTTATTTATTCACTGTGCCTTTTGTTTTCGGCTATGACAAGAAAGTTGTGATAATGAAAACACGATAATATGAAGAAATATCCAACACAAGTAAACTGAAGAAGAAGAAGAAGAAGATACAGAGCAAGTTGTCAATCAATCAAGCAAGAAACTCTGCTTATTAATGCAGCTGAACCCACAAACTTAATTTATCTGCATGAACACCGCGAGTTATCTGTATAAGAATCTCGAACAAACATTAAATTCTGCATAATTCTAATTAGCGTAATCTTTGCCATTTATTAACTCTATTTTGGAAAATAAAGTTTGGTGGAATAATTTCTAATCAATTTAATGGCGAAATGAGAATATTTGTAACGTTTTTGTTTACATAACTCATTTAAAAATAAAATTGTAAAGTTTTAATTGAACTGGGATTTTATGCTCCTCTAGTCCTGGAAGTATGTGATAAGTTTATTTGGTGTTTGTTTTATGTGTTGTTATTGTTTTTCTTGAAATTTTGTATTTTGATGTTTTGTTGGTATTTCATGAAAATAAAAGAATTTGGGCATCCTCCGGTGAAGTTTTCTAAATTATGACATGTTTTCAAACTTGAAGTCATGCATACTCCATTAATATTATTTAATTTCAAATTTCTGATTTCTAAAGAATGAGCCATTTATCTGTTTGTATGCCTTTCTTTTTTCAAATTTTAGGTGATTCATTCTCACCTTCCAAGTTAACTAGGCTTATCGCCACCATTGTCAACCACAAGGATTTTGAGATCCGTGGAGGGCAGATATCATATTTTCAGGACTTGGAGAAACTCAAAGAATTGGTTATGGTGCAGCGCTCTTCAACGATAATTCCTTCGGCCACTATGAACAATCTCACCCATGTCCTTTTCGGTATAATTTGATTTCTTACTCATTTTATACAATTTTCGCTTTCTTGTTTGGGAATCTTGCTTTACTGTATTTTGTTTAGTTGGAGTTATGAATTGATTGAGAATGCAATTAAATTTAGTTTTGAAACATATGTTATTACTCTTATGGTTAGCCTTCTTTTTTTGTCGAATGTCCATTGACAACATTTTGGTATTTTGCTTCAACGATGGATGGACTATTAAATGGTTTCTTGTTTATGAATGTATGAACTAGATAAAAGTCTCTATTGAACCGGGATTTTATGCTCCTCTAGTCCTAGAAGTATGTGATAAGTTTATTTGATGTTTGTTTTATGTGTTGTTATTTGATGTTTTGTTGGTATTTCATGAAAATAAAAGAGTTTGGGCATCCTCAGGTGAAGTCTTTCTAAATTATGATATGTTTTCAACTTGAAGTCATGCATACTCAATTAATATGATTTAATTTCAAACTTCTGATTTCTAAATGATGAGCCACTTATTTGTTTGTATGCCTTTCTTTTTTTCAAATTTTAGGTGATTCAGTCTTATCTTCCAAGCCAAGGACCAGGTATCATTTTCTAAACTACATCATGGATTAGCTACACATGTCATTGCATTTTTTTACTTGTTGTAGATTTCTCTTTACATCATGCATTCTATTGATCGATTAATAATAATTATTATCCCAAGAATCTCATGAAATAGTAGTATTGTTTGCATGTACATTAATAAAATTGTTGATGAATAAGTTTTATGTTCATGCTTTCTACAACTCGAGCAAGAATCTATTGTAAATACATGCTTGATTTTGAACTGCAGCATGCAAATGATGTTTGCTATGCGACATTATCATTCGTTTGGAGCTCGGCAAAATATGGAGCTTATAAAAGCCGACTGCAAACATTTTAGCATTGACACCTTAGCGTTGGTAATCTATGAAATCTTTTGATCCTGATTTCTAGTCATTGTTTTTGGGAGTTGAAATCATGTTTATTTTTTTGATTGATTGTTGACTAAAGTCGTTGCTTCATAGTTATGCATTTGATTGTTTTTTATGTTTGAGATTTTGTTATGATTATTTCATTTAAAATTTTACATATTCGGTTGGGATGGTTTTGATTAGGCTGTGAAATTGAAGGATAAGGGGAAAATAGATGAGAATTTGGCACGGGCGATAATAGAGACGATAATGCAGGTGTATCATGCCAGCAACCACAATGCGTCAAATTTGTACGTTCTGAAAAACGAAATGGAGAAGGTGAGCAGTGTCTCCATTTTTTGTGTGTTTATGTATTTGTGAATGAAGGTCTAGTTAACAAAGATATAAACAAGTTCAGCAATTAATTTCAACAAAACTACATACAAAAGACATTCAATAATAATGAAAACATAATAACAAACCAAATATAGAAGAACACAAAATTACCACACAGAAACCTCCTTTCTAGCTCATCCTAAAATCCAATAACAAAGAGTATAAGAGACCCCCTCCTGTCACCTAAACAAACAAATGAATGGAACACTTTTTTAGAAAATTTATTCAATTTAGCAATGAAATCAACATTATTTCACCACACAGATATACCATACTTCAATCACTACATCTACAAATTATGCAACATTAGCACAATTACATAAATAAAACAATTTAGATTGATGAAGTATAAAAAAACTGAAACAGAAGAGCACGAAAACCATTAAACACAAAGAAAAAAGTAACTATAAACAATCAAATGCACAACTATTAAGCACATATTTCAATCAGCAATCAATCGAAAAAAAGAAACATAACTCCAACTAAACAACATGTTCTATAAAGTTCTTCACAACTTGAAAAACAACATTCCACTTAAATTATACAAACAATTAACACTCAAACCCTTCACAACCATTTAAACAACAATGAAGAAAAGCATAACTATCGAAACATCAGTCTCAGTTTCAAACATAGCTAAAAGCTAATCAAATTAACATGTCAAAAAATAGAGTTGTGTTAGTTATACCTGCGAGCATTTAAATTCAGCTTTGAAAATGAATAGATTATTCTCGTGCTACATCTCGCTCTACACAAAATACAAAAAATCACACACGTTAAACAACAACAACTCAACTTTCATTCACAAATATGTAAACACAATTCACATAAATGGAGACACTACTAACCTTCTACATTTCACTTTTGGATGCATATGAACTAGACACATTCTCCATTTTGTCATTCAGCACATCCATCATTACATTTATCATCGCATGCGCTTGTTTTGAATCCATACCCTGAGCCTTCAAGTTCTCAACGTAATCAAAACCATCCCAAACAAAAATGTAAAATTTTAAATAAAATAATCATAGCAAAATTTTAAAACAATCACGACTCTAAGGCAAACATAAACGGTTAAGCATCTCTAGATTATTATATGTTCACAAAGATATAAACAAGTTCAACAATTTATTTAAACAAAGTTACATAAAAAAGACATTCAATAATAATAAAAACATAATATAAACAAGTTCAACCATTAATCTCATGTTGTAAAAGTAAGAAATAGTAATCCTGCAAAAATCAAAATGAATAAGGTGTTGGTCCCGGTTTTTCAGAGTATAATCGTTACGCAGCGGAAATAATAAAAAGTGTTTTCTTGCACCCTTACTTACACACAGCTGACAACTGGCAACTGGTCAGCTGGTGCTGGTTACTCAGTACGCAGCTGACAACTGGTCAGCTGGTGATTCAAAACTTAGAGAATTTAGCCTTGTTTGCACAGTTATTTATCAGTTTCAGGATATACTCCAGCACTTGAGTGCTGGGTTTAAAATATGAATGAAATGCAGAAAGCTGATAAATAACAAAGGATTTTATAGTGGTTCGATCAATCGATCTACGTCCACTCACCAGTCGTAAGCACTGGAAATTCCACTAAGAGTATTCAGGTACAGGTATCCTACGATCTATCTCTAGCTGGTGAATGCCTCGTCCACCAGTTCACTAGATCAACCGCTCCCGGTCCTGGATCCTTCTTCAACTCTTCTGCTGATGGAGTGCGAGCACGTCACTTCAACCTCCACAGCTAATTGGGTGTTTAGTTCTCCTAAGAACGTAAATCCTTTGGCGGCAAGAAATGCCCCTAATAACTCAAGTGCGAAATTGCACAGGAGCTGATGTGAACTTCCTCGAAGAGAAAGGACACCAAGATAGATCTCTAACTTACAAGCGTAAAGCTTGAAGTCTCGTGTTTGAAGAATCAACACACGGAAAGCTTTAAGGAAAGCCTCGAAAGTTGTTAGCGATTTGCTTGTTCGTGCATAAGAACTTTCGGTCGGAGAAGGGAAGTTTGAATGTTGATGGTCCCGACGTATTTATAGACGCGGGATCCGATTCAAACTTCCTAGCCGTTTGGACTCATCTGGAAAGGTGTCAGACCTCGGATGTCCTTCTGATGGCGACAGGTATGCTTTTCCGGAAAAGGTCCATACCTACGATCACTTTATCTGACACAGATCTCTTTGTGTCAGAACGGCTCTATCTGTCAGTCCGAGGAATGAAACTGGCGTCTTGTAACTGATAGACTTTAAGGTATCCTTCCTTACTTTGTCAGTCGATTCCTCAGAGAATCTTCTTTTTGTCTCTTCAGAGCTGGGAGAGAGAATCTGGGATTCTGCTGGTAACATCCGACTGGT
>JAPKLW010000721.1:352738-376594 GCA_026898455.1 Plectranthus barbatus
CTGCGACTTACAACTCAAAAGACCTAAACAGGACTTTACATTTAAGATTAGAGCTATGTAGAGACAACTGACGCTGGTAGGACTTAGGATTTGATCCACCAAAACTATAATCTAAACCAGTAAGCTACTGGGGGAGGAATCCGTAGACAGATTTCCCAACATAAGGCATATTTTGACTTATAATATGAGTGGCTCCATGCTTGGAGTGTTCACACAAATAACAGACAGTTAACGAGTCAAATTATACATTGAACGCACCGTACAATAGGAAGTGTTGTTTTGTTGTTCATTTTTTTGCTTACATCTCCACAATTTTATTTTTTCTTCGCACACCCTCTAGAAAGATTATTTTGGCCCACAGTTTTCACGTTTTGAATTTCAAATATTTGTTATGACAGTAGCATTAATGATTTTTGGCTTGGGGTGATTATATGCTTGTCAGCTATATACAAAAGGGTAGGTAAATAATAAGATATTTAAGGATAGATGATTATTTATTTAGAGAATGTGTTATTATTATTATTATATTTTTTTGTTGATGCAAATGTGATAATACACCCATATTTTTAATAGTTTCTAATGGTTATGATTTAGCCACCCCTACTTTAATAAAATTGCTCTAATTAGTGTTTCAGAACATTCTTCATAAATCTATACATATTTTATATTTTCTAGAGATCTCTATAATTTCTCTATAACCTAATTCTAGAAAGTGTGCTATGATAATTTTTTTTGCTTAAGTTTCTAAAGCTACCAAAAATCAAATTCTAAACTGTAATGTTTTAAAAATAAGATAAAATCGATAATTGATTAAAATTTGGGTTAAGATTTATAATTTTCAACTGTTAATTTTAACACATTATGTGTTGGTCCCGAGATCAGAGTACATAATATGCAACGGAAGTAAATATATGTTACACTTGTTCTCATAAACTGATTGGAACGCAGTTTAGGGTTTATAAAAGGTTAAGTTTAGGTCCAATAGTTCTTATGTAAGTTTCACAAGATATACAATTCAATACTTGGACAAGTATTGAAGGTTTGAAAGTTAGTTTTACGAAACTTAATAAATGCAAAAACTTAAATGAAAGCAATAAAAAACACATGATATTTTATAGTGCTTTGGATCTAAATCCTACGTACACTCTTCGGACACTTGGTCTGAAAATTCACTAAGTTGATACAAGCCTCCTTACGATCTATGCACAGCCCGTCGGTACTCCGTCCTTCGATCTGCTACTTCAGGTTGAAGTCAGGACGACACCCCGCAGTCTTCTTCCCGGTGGTTGGATGTTTGCTGTTTTTCCCAGAACTCAGTTGGTTGACAAAAGCCCGTAAGAATCAGAATCCCGGAGTAGAAAACTGACTGCTGTGAGTATATCTTAGAAAGATATATTTACCAAAGAATAGTTAAGTTATAAGTGCTTAGAAAAATAACACGGAAAGAATAACTTCAGTCAGGAACTCAAGTCTCGTGTATGGAAACACGGAAATTCAAAGAGCTTGAGTAGTAAGTTGAGCAGAATGTCGGCATAGCTTTCTAGGGAGATTCTTTGATAGAGTTGTAACCTTTTAAGGTTGAAGTAGTTCGTAACATTTTAAAGTTTAAGTGCAGAATAGAGGAATCTGTGAGCATTTGAATTTATGCCCTTAGACACATTAATCCAGTCGTTAGAGACATAGAGAATATTGTCCAATCATAGCTCATACTATAGGTCTGCTCTGCTCTGCTCTGTTGTGTCGGTGTACTTTTCACTAACTCACTCTATCATTATCACGACTCTCATGCTCTATGGCTGTAATATCATCTCTCCCTGCATAATCTATTTTTCCACCCATCAAAATTTCTTTTCTACCTACCTATCTCAGAGTCTCACACTCCATTTTTCCACCCACCAAACTCTCTTCCTCTGCTACACTTTCTTCAATATTTTCTTTTTTCCCAATCTCTATAGAATGATGCATCACTGGGTTATTATCACTCACTTTATCATTATCACGACCTTCATGCTTTGAAACTGTAATATCATATCTCCCTGCATACTCCATTTTTCCTCCCACCGAACTCTCTTTTCCACTTACCCAACTCAGAGTCTCACAAACCATTTTCCACCCACTGAACTTAGAGTCTCATACTTTATTTCCTATCCACATAACTCTCCTTTCCACCTACCAAACTCAGAGTCTTACACTCCATTTATCCACCCTTTAAACTCTTTTTTTTTCAACCACCGAACTCTCATCCTCTGCTACACTTTTTTCAATATTCTCTTCTTTGTCTATCTCTATAAAATGTTGTTTCACTAGGTTATTATCACTCACTCTATCATTATCACGACCGTTAAGCTCTGTGACTGTAATATCATCTCTCTTTGTATACTCCATTTTCCACCCACCGAGCTCAAAGTCTCGCGCTCCAATTTTTAAATTTTAGAGAGAGGGTCTGTGTCGCGTGATACCGGCCTATGACACAGACTCCCTTTCTCCCTTCCCCCTTCCACCGACACATACCCCCTCCCCCCATATATTATATATATAGAGAGAGAATTATGATCAAGTGCTAAATGAATCTCAATCATTGAATTGATAACATGAACTGTTGAGATAAAAACATCAAAGATTGAAAATTAAGCATGATTTTCGTTCGTGCTTACTTGTTTTATAAATCATGCTTAATTGCTTTATAAAGCAATTAAGCATGAAATCGTGAAAAAAAGTTTTAATCTCAACAATTGATATTTTGAGATTGAATGGTTTAGATTCATTTCTATTTAAAACAAACTAATTTCTAGTATGTCACTCATATATATATATATATATATATTATAGTGACAACCACCTCTTAGATGTGATATAAGACCAAATCTGGACCATTGATTTTCAAAATTAACGCTCTAGATCAATTCAATTTGAAATAGAAATTCGCTGCAGTTAATAGGGAAAAAAGTTGCATTCTTTGGGTTTTTAGTCATTTTACAAAAATTTAATCTTTCCCACGATCTGCATTACCGAGTTTAATGGGATTGGTTTCTTTATTTAGTCATTTAATTCTCTACCTACCAGTTTCACTTTAATTAAAAAAAAATTCTCTCGTCACCTTTTACGGTCGGACCTCCGCAAAGCTGAAGTGTTGGCGATTCGAAAACTGACAAAGAAAACCATCAACTTCAAGGTAAAAAAATGTGCTTCCATTATATTTCGCTTGAATAATCGCAGTTTTGTTGAGGGAAGTTTGTATTGACTTATGTTTTAGTTTTATTTTGAATTGTAGTAATATTTTTTTTACAATTTGCTTCGCCATTGAACAAGAAAAGATCCCTGCTTAGTGACAATAATAAGACGAATAGCAAAGACAATCGGGTACGAATCATCTACTCTCGTCCTTTTTTTTTGGAAATTTGTTGCAATTTTGTTGACAAGGACGGATATCACAGATTGATAATTTTTGGAAGAAATGTAATGTAAGAAATTGTTCTCATAAATGCAATTGTTTCGTGTTATTGATGCAATATTTATTTTGAATCATAGAATCTATGAAGCTAGTTTGAAGACCCCTAGTTTGGCGCTATTTAGGGTTTTTTTTTTATTTTTGAATAATATAGAAATATTGTTTATTATTTTTATAAATAATGCAATTTTTATATGTGATTGATGACATTGTTTGTGAAGTGGAATGCAAATATTTATTTATTTCATAGCAGAAAGTTATTTTTTTCAAAATACTTAGATGATGGATTGGGTAACTAATTTCTTATATTTTGTTGAATTTTTGGAACAAATGCAATGCAATAAATTGTTGTGATGAATGCAATTGTTTAGGTATATTGAGAGACTATTTGAGATGAATTGGTTTTTTTTTTTCTTATGCTTTGAAATATAGATTCTATGGAATTTGGGTTTTTTTTTTCAAATTTGTAATTTCTTATAAATATTGTTTATTTTTATTAAATAATGAAATTTTTATGTGTTATTTATGTCATTGTATGTGAAGTGGACTGCAAGTATTTGTTTATTTTAAGTGTTTTATTTTTTTTCATTTTTGTAAATAATGTTTTTTTTAACAATGCAATTTTTATTTGTCATTGATGACATTATTTGTGAAATGGTATGCAAGTAGTTGTTTATTTCGTAGCACAAAGTTATTTTTTTAGAGATTGGTAGATGACGGTGTGTAGGTTGATATTTGCAATTTGTAAAAATGGAATTTATTATGATAACAAATATTGTGGTTCTTAATATTCAATATATTTTAACACTTCTACCATTTATGGTTCTTGCATGTAAATATTACAGAGGGTCTTAAAAAGCAATCAGTTGCAGTTAAGGGCAACATAATACACAGATTGAGATTGAGCGGTTGAAATGAGTTGAAGGACGACAACAAACTTTTTTGACTGTTATATACTATGAGACACCATTACTTCCAGCATTATCAGTTTTGCCACAATTTTTAGAATCATGATTTGTCATTTGCTTGCAGTTTTTGCAACGCGTCAAAGGTTTCTCCTTCATCTTCAAAACCTTTTCTTTATGTGAAATTAAACGGCTAACAATTCCTTTTGTCTTCACTATATTTGGTAGATGAAATCAGCCTGTTCAGGGATCTCAGTTCCATAAAGATTCTAAAACATCCACCACTTATCACAAAAAACATTATTTTGGTCCTACCCATATAATTTCATGCCCGCCAAATCAATTGCAGCAAGGAAATTAGATAACAACCTACAAAATCAACCGATATGTGCTTTAGCACAATCTAATATGAATTTCTGATGAACATGATAATTACAAATAATGCAAGAATTAATACTATTATTATGCATAATTACAGGTGTAAATGCTGCATATGTACATACTTACATAATTAAAAAAAAACACATAAATGCAAGTATGATGCATAAAAGCTGCGAAAGTAATACCCTACTATGATTTTAAAAACTGAGCAAATCAATACATTTCAATCAACTATAAAATTTTAAAATAATACATAAAAGGAGCCAATTATTAAACGTATAATGAATTGAAAAAAAAATTACACCTATCTAAAGCTATTAAATATGGCAGATCCTTCAAGAAGAAATAAAAATCTTTAAAAATAATGCAAGTATTAATACCAATATTATGCACAATTACAGGCGTAAATGTTGCATGTGTACAAACTTACATGATTTTTTTTTTAAAAAAAGAGAAAAAATAAAATATTTAAAATGATGCGCTTTTAAATCTTCATATCATGTGTATTTATAGGTGTATGTGATACAACTTAATAATATGAAATCATATGAATGCAAAAACCGAAGCGTGGATGTACCAGTAGAAGAGAAATACAAAATTTATACATAGAACATACCTTCCTCACTTGTGTTCAAGATTTAACCGCCGACGAGTTTAGATAAAAACCAAGCTAACGTGTAAAACTATGACTTCATCGGAGAAAAATCTAATGGAGAAAATAACAAAAAAATGCCTAGATAAATTAATAGAATATTTATAATAACTTATAAGCGTTTGCCATCACGTTGTTGACGTTTGAAGTAATTCAAAACACATGCCGCCGTCCAGCAACCTTTTACGTCGTCGAAAAAAAGTATGCAAAATATTGGAAAAATAATGAAAGATGCGGTTATCAACCAAGAAGTGAAATGAGGAATTAATTTTAAGAAAAATCGTAACTACCAACTTCATATTCCTATAATACCCTTAAATTAGATTAAATATGGAAAATAAAATAAAATCAAATCAAATCTAATCTGGACTTAATCAAAGCCCTTAATTTTAAAAAATCAATGGATCAAGTTTGATCTTATTTCACGTCTAGAAGGTGGTTCACATATGATTACAGCTCTTCATATACATATTCATGTTTATAACCTTCTAATTATATTTAGTATAATTAATAAAATATTAAATATATAATTCGTGCAACGCAGGGGTGTAAATCTAGTAATAATTATAAAAAAAAGTGATCAAATTTTGACACAAAACAAAACTCGCCTACAATGTCAATAATTTGGCTCCTCTTATTTCAACAAACTTGTTAATTTTACTTTCATGTAATCAAGCGACAATTTTATTTGATTTATATCAGAAATACAATAAATAATTCTGCATTCGCATTCACTCTGCATTACTAACAATCACATGGCCACCCTATCAACAATTTCTAATTATATGTTATAGGGATTTTATTTATTTGTTTTTTTAATGCTATGGGAAGGTTTACTACTATCCAAAATCAGTATTATGGGTAGTCCAATCTTAGATATCATGATTGGGCTTGGAATCCTAGTTCAGGCCCATGAGTTGAACCTTTTATAACTTGAATATAATTTTATGTTTGATAAAATTTGAAGTTTAATAAATAAAATTGGTGCAAATAAACTGCTTGGATTACACTTGAATATCAATCCATCAATCTCAAATTAGTATTGGAGAGTGGCTGGCTAAGAAAGATATTTTGAGCAAGAAAACTTTTTTTTTTCTCCTATATTTCTTTTGATAATTTGAGGAGTGGAGTCGTGGACTTGCGTTGTGTTATGTTGATATTTATTTATGATTTTGTTGTCTGAATATCTGTCACTATTGGTGAGTGGTGGCTGCTGCCATTACCATACAACCCACCCTTGCACAGATGCAGACTCAACGGCACATAATTGTAGATAATTATAGTTGATTACTACATTATAGTTCAATTAGAACTATAATTTATGTAATTATAAATAATTGTAGATAATTTATACTTTAATCATATTGTGAACAACATCAAGCCCAGGTATATTTTTCTTTTGCCAATTTCATCACAGTAAAGCAATATCCCGCTTCATTCCATTATTCCAAAATTTTGATTTAAGATCTTGTTACATTTTGGTAGTTCTTGGATGAGAAGTATTGTCATTCAATATTAAATTTTTTTTTTCACATCACCAAAAAGGCACACTGAATCTTACGTCACAGAGAATCGCATTATTGGTAACTTTATTAAACTTGCCAAGTTGTTTTGTTCATACTTTTAAATATCATGACGTTCTTTCGAGCATATATATATATATTTTTTTAATGAGGTTAAACTGTTAAGAATTTAACAATATAGTCAATAGTGTTTGGAGGTGAAGTTATTTTAATTCAAGTTTGATTTCTCATTATCCTTGATTAGTTCTCCTTATGTATTAAGAAATTATGTTGGATTGAACCCTTTTAGCTAAGTGCATCTGTTGCGAAATTAGCTTTTTTTATATGGTAATTAATAATAAGATCATAATTTTTTACTAATTCGAGTAATCTAATTCACCTTATATTTAAGTCTCTCTGCTAGAAAATATGTATGTGTGTGTATTAATTTTTCATGATCTGTTAAATTTGTACATCTTACTCATCAAACAAGATGTCGCCAGATTTTTGTTTAAGACATGAAATATTGTGGCTAACTTTAGATCAGGGTAGAATAATCCAAATCATGAGGCCTTAAATGCAGTAGCACATATGAAATTAGTTTATCCATCTTGGATAAGTACACAACCTTATCAACATTGGGTGTACCAATGTATACAATATATATTTTTTTATCGTTATCTTAGACTACAAAGACTTGAACAGTCAATAAAACTGTTTGGCTTTTGAAACTTATCTCATGGTCATTTATCCATACAAATGTTGATATGATCCTTGCTAGTTGATAAGAATCGTAGGAATAAAATTAATGCTACGTAGAAATGAGAACAGATACGGATGGAAATCTAACACCTTTAGTCACAACTCTCTAAGTACTGTATTTCAGAATGAATCTCATATACGACCCAAAAAAAAGAAGAACTAACATCCTTATCAAAATTTATCAACAATTCCATCTTGATACCCTTTTTTTAAGAACATGACTCTCTTCTAATTAAGCTGAAAATGTGACTCCTCAATTAATTAAGCTTTAATATTAAATTAAATTAATTAATTTCGGCTCAATTTGATCTTCAACTCCAATTGGCTTCTTAATTGATTCGTAAGCCCAAACTTCTATAATTAACAATTGCAATCCATTTAACTTCTTAGCTCCAGCTCTCGTTATAGGACCATTATAAATCTGGACTAAATCTTGGTCACGAATAGCTGCCCCTTAAACTCCATCAAATGAAAAGTTTTTCCTATAAATTGTCATAGACAATATAAATTTTTTTTTAACCCTCACACAGCCTGAAATTTTATAAAATATTGCATGATTCTCTTTATCAATACATGTCAACATTCTCAGATATTACTCATGATCTTTTTTTTTTTTTTCTTTCATTTGAAATATACAAGGGCATAGTTTATGAATTTTGCGACAAACTATCCACAATATGTGGAATAGTCCAACCATGAGGTTCATAAACACTTCTAGTGTGTTCTTTAACCCAACCGATATATCATATAACTACAAGCTTGTCGTGGAAATTTCTTGTTTGGATTTAGATAATTCTTTTTTTTTTTTACAATTCTTTAGCTAAAAATATGTTCATCTCATGTTTATTTTCGAAAGATGCTCTCACCCTTTGGTTGATATGACTTATCATTTATCCTAAATGATATTAGGTTCATAATAGTTGATGTACATTCTCATCAAATCATTTTCTTTTTTTCTATAAAGGCTTTGGTGTTTCTTATCATGAAATGCTAGGTCTTATGAAACTTAAATTAATAACTTGTGAAATTGTATCTATGACTCTCAAAATCCCTTTAGTTTTATACAGTATAATTCATTTAAGATTCTAGTAGCTTCTTGCTCCAAATTAATTGGATTTCTCATGTATGTCTACTGTTCTTCCAAAAATATAACATAAATTTATTTTATTATTATTATATTTATGAATGCCTTCTTTTATTTTCACCTCTTTCAAGTAAACCTGGCTATCAATTTTTTTTCCTTTGTCATTTTTTTTTTACTTACTAGTGAGCAGTCTTTCAATGAATTAGGATTTTTGTCATTTGTCCAAAAGCTTTATGCCCAATATTCACTTCAAGAAATCAATTCTCAAAGTAGTGACAATATTGTCATATTTTGGTCTCAAATCAACTTTATAATTAATTTACAAAATTATTGATTATATGAGAAACATATGTAGACAACTTACAAAATTATCGGTCATACATGCTTATGTCAGTTTGGGGGAGATTATAGCATTTGATTTTATCCTCCACTCATAACTCTTAGTAATGTATTTCTCATACAATCTATTTTTAGATTATTTCTAGATCAACTATTCAGGCTGATTGAAAATAAAAGTTTCTTCCTTTATCTTTTTTTTTTCCATCTAGATATCAGATAATCCAGGCAACTATTGATATTCTATATTATTGATCATTTACTTCTCAGTACTATGAAGGAATCCAAACAGATTCATCCCAAATTTTTTTTACCTTAATTTTCATTACAGATGAGTCTATACCATCACCGAATATTAGCAGATTCATTCATAATTAGCTCTACCACATGTTGTAGACATAGCGTAGGATATCTATAATGTTGAGATCTTAACTCTCCAAATTATATAGCCTCATTAACATGAGGGGCCTCATTTACAGAGGTAGTGGTTTCATGAACGAAGGTAGTCTCTTGTCTTATTAGAATAACTCTTTGTTGGGAAATCTGTCTAAGGTTTCCTTTCCCAGTAGCTTACTTGTTTAGATTATAGTTTTGGTGGATCAAATCCTAAGTCCTACCAGCGTCAGTTGTCTCTACATAGCTCTAGTCTCAAATGTAAAGTCCTGTTTAGGTCTTTTGAGTTGTAAGTCACAGCTGATCAAGACTCATGCTGACACTGTTCACCAGCATGAGAAGCGCTTACCACTGGCACTGTTCATCAGTTGGGAAAAGTTTCATCAGCAGGCGGCTGACAAAGACGTGCTGACACTGTTCACCAGCGGTGAGAAGCGCTTATGACTGGCTACTGTTCACCAGTTGGGAAGGGTTTCATCAGCAGGCGGCTGACAAACCTTACCAAGAGAATACGTGTTCCTACTTACACTATTCACCAGCGGTGATTTCACCAGTCATGGGAGATTCCGAAAAGAGTTAACATCCAGAGATTTGGTAGACTTTGATGATGCCAGGGCAAGTCACCAGCAGAGACTGCCAGCACAAGATCACCAGTATGATCTACCAGTCAGATGTTACCAGCAGAATTCCAGATTCTCTCTCCCCGCGTAGTAGAGACAAAAAGAAGATTCTCTGAGGAATCGACTGACAAAGGATGACTTTTAAGGAAGGATAACTTAAAGTCTATCAGTCACAAGACGCCAGTCTTATTCCTCGGACTGACAGAAAGAGCCGTTCTGACACAAAGAGATCTGTGTCAGATAAAGCGGTCAAAGGTATGGTTCCTTTCCGGAAAAACATACCTACCGCCGTCAGAAGGACATCCGAGGTCTGACACCTTTCCGGATGCGTCCAAATGGCTAGAAAGTTTGAATCGGTTCCCGCGTCTATAAATACGTCGGAACCGTCAACATTCAAACAACCGAAAATTCTTACGAACGAACTAGCAAAAATGCTGTCAAAATACTTACAGAACTTTCGAGGCTTTCCATAAGCTTTCCGTGTGTTGATTTATCAAACACGAGACTTCAAGCTTTACGCTTGTAAGTTAAAGATCTCATTAGGTGTTCTTTCTCCTTCGAGAGAGTTCAGAGCAGCTCCTGTGCTTACCAGCACTTGAGTTATTACGGGCATTCTGCCGTAGAGACTGTTACGTTCTTGGGAGAACTAAAATCCCTAGCTAGCTGTGGAGGTTGAAGTGACGTGCTCGCACTCCATTAGCTGTGAAGAGTTGAAGAAGGATCCAGGACCGGGAGCGGTTGATCTAGTGAACTGGTGGACGAGGCATTCACCAGCTAGAGATAGATCGTAGGAGACCTGTACCTGATTACTCTTAGTGGAATTTCCAGTGCTTCGACTGGAGAGTGGACGTAGATCGATTGATCGAACCACTATAAAAATCCTTTGTTATTTATCAGCTTTCTGTCTTTCATTCATATTTTAAACCCAGCACTCAAGTGCTGGAGTATATCCTGAAACTGATATATAACTGTGCAAACAAGGCTAAAATATTCTAAGTTTTGAATCACCAGCTGACCAGTTGTCAGCTGCGTACTGAGTAACCAGCACCAGCTGACCAGTTGCCAGTTGTCAGCTGTGTGTAAGTAGCGTGCAAGAAAACACTTAACATTATTTCCGCTGCGTAACTTTTTATACTCTGAAAAACCGGGACCAACACTCTTTGTTTATGTTTTATCCCTGTCTCTGCCACATTCTTCTACTTAGGAAGATATTTCGAGAGAAAAAATCAATTTACTAATTGTATATACATTAATGTTCAATAACTCCTAGTATTAGACTTCTCACTTAACCTTCTCAATTAGTTGTCAAGAGTCTCAATATACAACATCAAGGTAAAATATTTCGATATGATATAATATATATAGTTGTTCTCAAATTCATCACTGAGATTACATGAATAAAAAATATTGTATTAAAATCATAAATATCATTCCCTCAAAGACAATGATTTACTGTGTCAATCGTAACATAATTCTTATTAAAGAAAGATATCATCATCTAGTGAGAACATTCAAATCTTCTCCTCAAAGTGCATTAAGAAATACCATGTATTTCTATATATGTCTGAAGTAAATGTTACGTCCAAAAAAAAAAAAATTTAGCATTGATTACAATATTTGTCTCATCGAGTTTACAATATTATTAGTTATTCAAAGTCGTTGAGCAATTCATAGAAAATGGTCTACATGTTCTTTTTTAACAAAGACCCTTTTTAAGCAAATATTGTTGGGTACATCAACTAAGTGTGCTACCATTAGTGATTATCAAGGTCGTCACTTTATTATTATCATTTTCGGTGTCACTACCCATATCTGAATTCCTTTTTGAATCATTATCCCTATCTTAAGTCGATGCATAAGTTTTAAAATTAATTAGAAATACGAGCAACTTCAATCTATAAAGGTTTCCAATAAATCCGATCAATTGATAGGTCATCACTTACGGTATACTTTGGTTTTCAAATTTTCACACCAAATATCACTACAAAAAAAATGGTCTATAATGGCAACAAAAATTATCACTATAGATATGAATTTTGTCACTGTAGCATCTTAGTGACAATATTATGTGTCGTTGCTATGTCGTGGCTACTGAATAGTGGCTAAAGGGTTTAGCGACGAACTACAATAGTCGTCACTATTGCTCTATTTTATTGTGACTCCAATTTTCATCACTAATTCCCTATTAATTAGTTACAAACTTATATCGTCACTAAAATGTTATGATATAGCCGCACAAATGTGTTGTCACTAAATAAACATGTTTTAGCCACTATAATAATTATCACTAAAACTTTATAATATAGTAGCAAAATTTGTCGTCACTAAAATATCATTATATAGTTACACATAAGTGTTGTCACTAAATAAACACCTTTTAGCCACAACACTAATTATCACAAAAACTTTGAATTTAGTAGCAAAAATTGTCGTCACTAAAAAACCTAGCCATAGTTGACCAGATCATCTGAACCCACCTACACCGTACCTAACTGTCTGTCGAGCCACCACTGAGCTGCAATGCCTTGAACCACACCCAACCGTTGCATCGCACCTAATTTGCCAACATCGAGCAAGAGCTAACCAACCGCACCACACCCAACCATTGAACCGCATCTAGCCTACCACCACCGAGCCACAACCAACCATCGACTGAATCCACCGGCATCGTGCCGCACCACGAGCAATTAGGACCACCGAGCCATCATCGCACCGCACCACACCTATGAATAATCAGGTGTCCTGCACATAGTCATATAAAAAATTAATATTTAGTGCTTCCAACAGAATTCGAACCTTTTACCTCTTAATTTAATCCTTTACATCTATCCACTGCACCAAGTGATTAATTATTAATATTTTGGATAGTGAATATATGTAAGGTAATAGTGTCTATCTATCTAAACTTAATAAATTTATGGAATCTATTTCTCTTTATAATTTTAAATCTTGACAAACTTATAAATTAAAAAATTACTACCACATCAGCGAATTCTAAAAATAAAAGTAAAATGTAAATATTGATAAAATGAAGTTTTATATAATTTTATATTAAAAAACTACTACACAATATTCACTTTTACTTCCTTATTTAGAATTTGTCGAAGTGATAGTAGTTTTTTAATTTATAAGATTACTAATAATTAAATTTGAATAAAAAATAATTTTTAATAATAAAAAACTTATAATGTAAGATTTTAATTTATATTAAACATAAATTTTTCATAATTATGTAATTAAAATTATAATTTAACTAAATAATTTAAATTTACGCATTATTTTATTTTTTAATAAATAATTAACTTATTAAAAATTCAATAATCTTAATTAATTGTGTGTTTTTATTTAAATACATAATTAAAGTTTTAATTCAATCTGAATTTTAGTTTAATTACACATTTTGAATCTTATCACCTTTAAATAGAATAATTTTTAATATAGTAACATAATCTTTAACCATATTTTAAATGTTTTTATATATAATTTTTTATTAATATTTATTACTTATATAAAAATGTTTATATAATTTAATTACTTAAATATATAAAGTCAATATTCAATTATTATTTAATTGCCACATCAAAAATTTTGTTTAATATGGGTAAATATCATAATAGTCTTAACCAAAAATGTAATAAAATCTTAACAGTTTTAAGTTGGTGGGGATCAAATTACTTAATAAAACATAATGTAGTATATAATTTCATATATTTGGAAGTATATAATAGAATTTCATAAAATTTAAAAGTTTTAGATAATACGTAACCAAAAGCAAATTGATGGCTTATAAAAATTATTACTAATGAACTAGTGGAGTTTATTAAATCTTGAAATTTTATTAAAACATAATAAAAAATATTAGTATTGTCAAATTCAGTTATAATATATTAAATTTTCACTATTTATAATTTATTGTGATAAATTTGGTTACCGTCACTGTAAATTGATTTAGCAACAAAATAAATTATTGTCACTGACTTTAGTGACGGTAAATACTAACAACATATGAAATTGTCACAAATTGAAAAATATTGTGATGAAAAAATTAATTGTAGCTAAAATAGTATTTTTAGTTACAAAAAATTTATTATCACTAATATTAGTGACACAATAAATATTGACAACTTATGAAATTGTCACAAATCATATTTTTTGTGACAAGAAAATTTATTGTTGCAGTAGATATATATTTAGTAACAAAAATATTATTGTCACTAACTTTAGTGACAATAAATATTCGCAACTAATAAAATTGTCACAACTCATATTTGTTGTGACAAAAGAATTTATTGTTGCTATAAATATATGTTTAGTCACAAAAATATTATTGCCACTAGCTTTAGTGACAATAAATATCCGCAACTAATTAAATTGTCACAAATTGCATTTTTTGTGACAAAATACATAATTGTTACTAAAAATGTTTTTTTAGCCACAAAAATTTAAGTGTCACTGACATTATTGTCACTACACGTAGATTTTTTTGTAGTGTATTTAGATAACTTCTAATGTCACGTCAAGTCAAAAGATTATAAGTTCCATTCACAATTTACTTAAGCTCGTCTTAGCTTTTCCTGATCAATTTAGTTTACGAATATTTGATGCAATAGTCTACCATGACGGTGACTTTCACAAAAGATATATGCTCCCAATGAAGCGAGTCTGTATAATTTACTAGAATCTCGATATGGTCAAACCATATATACAAGAATCATCAATTATTTCAAACCTTGATGAAAAATAATTTAGCCGTCAGAAGTCATCTTTTGACTTCATTAAATCCTTGTTTAGGTTTAAAATATTGATTCAAGGTCTACAGTGCAAAATTTCTTTTAAGTATCATTTAAGGTACAACTAAAATATCAGTAGTTGGTTAAGCTACCATTTTTTTTAATGATGGACCTTTTATATCGTTTGTAGTAACTCCTATCCAAAATTGTTATATGAATTATTCATATGCTTCACAGATGCTTGAGGAATTAAGTAGTCACTACATCGCTCATTAATAATTAATGCCACTATTGTTGTTATCCCTACAACACCGATTCTTAACATTTATCTTATCATAAGGGTTTGTACACTGCTTCATGACAAGGTATAATCGTAGATTTTTGCCTAATTGATCATTCCAAATTTCATCCTCAAGTGTCTTTTTTACTTATTAAGATCTGCTATAAATAGTAGATACGCTTACACAAAAAGTGCGAAAATTTTTCTTTCATTATTATTAACACATGTTCCCATAAATGCTGCTGACGGTTCTAATAAATCCTCATTCGATTATTCATGTGATGTATAATTACATAAAAATCAAACGTTCATCTCATTATTCTGCAAATATTATTATTACGATAGTCATTCTTAATATAGTATCAATACATCATATATGTTATCAGTTCAATCAGTATATATACATAGATCTGTCTTTTCTCTAGTCGTATTAATAGGAATTTGGCTAAGTTATATGGTTTGTATTCACTTGCAAAGTCCAACTAGTAAGGTGTCATGTTAGATCATATCTTATCGATAGTCTAAGTTTTTCATACATATAGCTATATATAGTTATAAAACAACATGACACACCCATTGTATTCGTAAGCATGATCTTCACAAGCTGCACATAACACTTTTAGTTATGAGTCATCATTATTTCATGATCACTTATTTCATTTATTTATTATTTTCTCTCTCTATATATATAATCAGTATAACTATCTTGCATATCATTTTTAATATATAGTCTCCATGGACACGTCGCAAAATAGTTCTCGGTATCCCACTTTCATCGTTGAGACTATCATAGTCATATAGTTATGTTCCTCATGAGAAGATGAGAAATTAGCAATTGTTTGTCTTTAAGCATAATATATATATTATGTTTATCCGGTAAGGATTCCAACCAAGAATTAACAAAACCTAATTTCACCATCCATCTATGTTCTCATAAAAACTGACATACTTTCATATAGAAATTCTATTTTCAGCAAACAAATATCATCTTATTATCAGTAGTCGTTTGCTTTTAAGAGATACATATAATACTTGACATGTAACAACTAATTCGTATGCTCTCAAGTATTCAAGTCAGCATATATCATTGGTGTATATATTCATGATTTTAAACATAATTTCTCAAGGTGTTCAATTCATTAATGTTTTCGCATAAACCTAAGCGTCTACCCTTAACACAAACTTAGAAATTATTTATTTATTACATTTTTTTTTGCAAGTTCACATTCTCAAAACATTGCATCCTATATTGTTCATTTAAAAATATTTCATTCTCAAGATCAAATTACTATACAAGTTTAGAAGAATTCTCTTGCCAGTTGAGCGTGATAGAATGTAGTGGGGAGCGCAACCTTCAAAAGTTCTAAGAACAAATTACTTTAGACCTCTGAAACGATAAAGGTCTAGCGACCAGAACAAACGAACTGCTCTGATACTACTTTGTCACGCCCTGACTTCCCGAATAACCAGAGCGTGGTAGTTTGGGTGGACAATAAAAATCGGGAATAAGGCTCAAAGTAGTGCAGCAGATACAACGTAGTTGGAATACATATATGAAGATATGTACCCCTGGGCATCCCCATACGAATTGAATACAAAAGATTGCTCAACACACCACCATTCTCTTTCACTGCTCAACCTGCACATTTAGAAATACATGCAGGGCTGAGTACATTGTACCCAGTGAACACATTGCCAAATCATACATATATAAGATTGACATGTCAATTCATACGGTAATACATGAGCTTTTACTTTAAGACGAACTCATATGTTACAAAACATTTAATCATAACTGCGCAGTTTAACTCAACACATACATTCACTATCTGTTTAAAGGGTGTGATCAGGAAGCAGGCCTACTTCCATGATCACGGTGTCCAGCCTATTTGGTAAGACCTTTCTCTCACCAGGTCTGACACCAAGTGCACTAATCTCGGCTCTCGTAGAGTCATCGAGATCCGATCTTTCCTATTACCTTAACATTCGAAATGTTTAAGGCTCTGGCCGTATTCCCCGGCTCAGATTTCTACATACTCTCTGACCGCCTTCCCGGTTCAGAGGACAGATAGGAAATGCAGCAAAATATTTTTGGCATGCTCGATCGTTTGAAAACAAAACATATTTTCATCTCATAAATAATTTAAAACACATTTTTAATTGTAATAGGAAAGCCCACCTTAAATGATGTTGGCTAGTTGCTAACTACATCTCATTTATCGCCTTTGAATCCCTTTTACCTTCAATAATACAAATATATATTAATCGAAATTATCTACATTGATTCTAACTTTCAACTCATTTTTATCTATTTAATTATTTATCTCAATGACTATGGATATTATTAATATCATTAATAATATCAATGTTATGAGGTTAATACACGTGACAATGGTGATGATAGTAATAATAATAACTGAAGTAAAAAAATATATATTAGTTAAATTTCTATACTTATATTATATGAACAAGTTTAAATAATGATTAAAAAAATAAATTAATTAAGTAAATACAATAAAAGTGGATTCTATTGTGTTCCATATTTAACTTAGGTTAAAGCTTAAATAAAAATTTAATTATGTAATCTAACGAAATTTGAACTCATTTTGCTCCAATTAACATATTCTGCTAATATCATCAAATCCACCTTTCAATCATGTTAAATTAACCAACAATTAATTAATTTTAAACGCTACAGTATAAAAAATGTTGGCAGCCCAACGAAATCGCAGCCCTCCGGCTTCAAACCTTCGCAGTTTATTCACTAACATTCGCTACGGCCGTTAAGAGTATACGGCACTTGCGATTCTATTTTTTTTTATATCATATTTATAGAAATGTTGTTCATTCCTATTATATACAGATTAAATATAACTAAAATTGAAATATTACCTCTTTTCTGCACAATTTTATTTGCTTTCAATCTCATTCTCTCGTCATCTCTTGTAGTCTTTACATGAATAAAATACAGACATATATAAGTTATAATAACATAAGAATTTTCAATAATAGATCAAAGGTAGAAAGAATTACCATTTTGTTTGATAAATTTAATTATCGTAATTTCTGTATCTGTTTTGACCCCTTTTTTTTTCTTCGGTACTTTTTCTTTTGAGCACTTATTCTTCTATCTCTCTCTCTCTTGATACATATAATCTTGGTATATGTGGGTTTCGGCTTAGCTGATTAGAACATTTGAAATTAATTTCCTTTATCATTTTCTTTTATAATGATGATAATGCATTAGTTGCACGAATGGCTGCCATTTGGCAATTCAATTTAAATACTTATCTTCTATTATTTTGATAATGCTAATTAAATATTTTATTTTATTACTATTATTATATATATATATATATATATATATCATTCGCATGCTTATAGTTTAAATTAGGTTAATTCTTTTTCTTTTGTCAATAATACAACCCAGTTCTCTTTTATTATTTTTTTATTAACAATAAATTTAATATTTTATTATTTGATTCAGCTAATAATCATTAATAGAAAAACAAAATAAAGTTTTCCAAAAAGAGTTTTATTTTGATATTTAATTTTAAAGGGTATTACAATTGTGCAGATTGTGGGATCATGCTAGAAATCTCGTGCGTTCATACACCTCAACAAAGCGGGGTGGTAGAACGAATTCATAGATACATTCTTGAGATAGCTAGGGCCTTGAGATTTCAGGCTAATCTACCTCTTACTTTCTGGGGTGAGTGTATCTTAACTGCGGTTTACATTATAAATAGACTCCCATCTAAGATATTGCATAATCGCACCCCCTATGAAGTGTTGTTTGGAAAGAGACCTAATTATAACCATATGAGAGTTTTTGGACGTTGCTTAGTTTTTGCCAAGAACACAAGTAAAGGGAATACAAGTAAAGGGAATGACAAATTTGGCGAGAGGGGGAGAGAATGTATCTTTGTTGGCTACCCTTATGGGCAAAAGGGCTATAAAGTTTATGACTCACCGAGCCGAAAATTATACACGTCCAGGGATGTAAAATTTGTGGAGACATCTTTTCCTTACATTGACAATGACAAAGAGGTGAAGACAATGAAATGTATCGATGCTTATGAAATGCCTGATGAGGCAGCAAGGGGTAATCAGGAAGAGAGTGATGAGGACGGAGATGATGCAGGTTGTGTTGTGGAAGAAGCTATGAACAACACTAATACAGATACCAACAGTTGAACTCAGAAAAAGCAGCAGACAGAGGCAGCAACCTGTTCATTTCAGTGACTATGAGGTCGATCTGCCCGTCTCTAAAGACCACTCACGCCTCGCTTCCAATTCGGACTCTTCTACGGTACATTCCATAGCCACTTATGATAAATTCTCTCATGCTCACAATTGCTTCCTAGCTGCGCTTGATGCAAAGACAGAACCGAAAACATTTACTCAAGCTGCAAAGGTTCATGAATGGAGGGAAATTGAAGCTTTGGAGGCCAATGAGACGTGGGATATTGTTCCGTTACCGGCCGGCAAGAGGCCCATCGACTCTAAGTAGGTATACAAAGTGAAATATAAACCAACAGGTGAAGTAGAAATATATAAAGCGAGATTGGTGGCCAAAGGATTCAACCAAGTACCGGTGCTAAGTTAGTGACCCTGCGGTGTCTCCTTGCTGTTGGAACAAAGAAGGGATGGATCATGCATCAGCTCGATGTAAATAATGCATTCCTACACGGTGACTTGGACGAGGATGTATATATGAAAATCCCTCAAGGGTATGCAAGAGAAGGTAATAAGCGTGTATGCAAACTACAGAAATCACTATATGGACTTCGACAGGCATCACGGAATTGGTATAAGAAATTCACTGCTGCTCTTGTAAGCATGGGGTTCCTGCAATCTCGCACGGATCATTCTCTTTTTATCTTTAGAGAAGACAAGGTTTTTGTGGCAGCTCTCATTTATGTAGACGATGTTCTACTCGCTGGGAACGATAGTGGCAAGATCCAAAGTGTTAAGAAGATCCTTGATGAAAAATTCAACATCAAAGACCTTGGGAAGTTGAAATACTTCTTAGGCATAGAAGTGGCTCGCACACATAGCGGCATCGTTCTCACTCAAAGGAAATATGCTGTCGACGTATTGATGATGGTGCGGCCATGCTTACTTTTGAAGCACTGTCTGAGACATCTGAGTTTGCTTGAAAATGGGTTCCCTTCTGCAAAAGGTTCAGCATTGAACCACGAGCTCCTGAATGGTATTTCTCTCAAAAGATAAGACTATTTGAAAAACAAAGTCCACCCCGCATTTGTAAGAGAAAGGCGCGCCATGAAGGTTAGTCTTATCTAGATAGTTCTTGTTGAGATTATCGCAGAATCTAAAAACTGAAAAGAAAACACAAGTTTCTGTATGCATGAGTGAATTATCTAGTTATTCAATCTATCTAAAACTGACTAGATGGTTTTTATATTTTTCTTGAGTACAGGGAGAATATGAGGAGTTCAAAGTTCGGATCAACTCTTTGGTGGCCATGGCAGAGAAGGTTCCTGAGGAAGGCTGGACTATGCAGGATGGAACACCCTGGCCTGGTAACAATGTCCGGGACCATCCTGGTATGATAATTAGTCTTCTTCTCTTACATTCCATTGTGTGGATTTCTTATGTAGCATATAATAATTAGTCTTCTTCTCTTACATTCCATTCTGTGGATTTCTTATTTGAATCCTCTTGTTCAAATGATCTAGTGATTAGGCTCTAAGCTGAGGGCAGTGAATTGATTCTACAGGCTAGATGTTGGTGTGGTGATCTGAGAAAAGCCTATCGCTTGGGCTCTAACAAAGCATGGTGCCAAAAGCTCTTTGGGAAATGGTTTTCAATCAACAAATGAATTCTAATTGTTTTCTTTCTGTAGTATCAGTTATGAGCACCCGACATCTGACATGCCTGGTCAAATTTTGGTCCATTCATGAGTCATGGCAGTAAGATTATGCATCATGCAATTTGTCATTATGTTGGGATATTACTTATTGTGGTCAAGCAAAACAATGTTTTTTATGTATACATATGTGTATACTATGAGCATAAGTACAATAGGGTGGTTCCATTTAACTAACTCATATGTATTATTCTTTATGTTCTTATATGTAAGTTTTTATTGTTGGATTGTTGTATCAACAGGTATTCCTCGGTCATGAAGGTGTTTGTGATATTGAAGGCAATGAGCTTCCTCGCCTGGTATATGTTTCACGAGAAAAGAGACCTGGTTTCGAACATCATAAGAAAGCTGGTGCTATGAATGCGCTGGTGAATGCCTATTGCCCGTCTTTGATTTATGCAGACCCCAGCCTTTAATATCCCACCCCCCCAAACCTTCCAACACACAGGAATAGGACAGAAGCTTCAGTTCTCCTGGTTTACTTTGTTAATTGTTTATTACTCTGATAATCTGCAAATACGGGTTTCAGCTGTTTTGTCAAACGCTCCTTATCTTCTAAATGTCGATTGTGATCACTACATAAACAACAGCAAGGCAATGAGGGAAGCTATGTGTTTCATGATGGATCCCACTTCAGGAAAGAAAGTATGCTACGTGCAGTTCCTGCAAAGATTTGATGGGATTGATCGTCATGATAGATATTCCAATCGCAATGTTGTGTTTTTTTATGTATGTGGTCCTCACTGGCTTTGTTACCATCTTGCGGGGCATGACTCTTTAACTTTGTGCAGATCAATATGAAAGGATTGAATGGTTTGCAAGGACCTATATATGTCGGTTCAGGGTGTGTCTTTAGAAGGCAAGCGCTATATGGATTCGATGCTCCTGCTAAAAAGAAGGCTCCTAGCAAGACTTACAACTGCTGGCCAAAGTGGTGCTGTTTCTGTTGCGGCTCGAGGAAGAACAAGAAAGGGAGAGCAAAGAAACCGAAGAAGAAGTTGAAGCACAAAGAGGCATCAAAGCAAGTACATGCCCTAGAAACCATTGAAGAAGGGATTGAAGGTAGTGTACTTATTTTGTTTTGATTTATTCAGGGACACTATTGCAGCATTTATTCTGCTCTACTGAGTAAAAAATGTCAATTCCATGTAGAAATAAGTACAGTTGATCGACAGCTTATCACCCAAGAGAAACTTGAGAAGAAGTTTGGTCAGTCACCGGTTTTTGTGGCCTCGACACTGCCAGAAAATGGCGGTATGCTAAATTCAGTTAGTTCAACATCACTCTTGAAAGAAGCCATCCATGTCATCAGCTGTGGTTATGAAGATAAAACTGAATGGGGAGATGAGGTAATATTGTATGGTCTTTTTGCTTCGACTTTCGCCATCATATATGAATTGCTTGGATCCTTCTAAATGTTTAATTACCTAACCAGGTTGGCTGGATATAGGGCTCGGTCACTGAAGATATCCTGACCGGGTTCAAGATGCACTGTCACGGCTGGCGTTCCGTTTACTGCATGCCGCTTTCAAGGGATCTGCTCCGATCGCCTTCACCAGGTTCTTGGATGGGCTCTTGGATCTGTCGAGATTTTCCTGAGCAAGCACTGCCCCATCTGGTATGGATATGGAGGAGGTCTGAAATGGCTGGAGCGGTTTTCCTACATAAATTCAGTTGTATATCCCTGGACTTCCATTGCCAGCTATCTGCCTTCTTACCGGAAAATTCATCGTCCCCGAGGTACTTGCTGTCTGCTGCTGATTTTCTCTGTCCAAGATACCTTCCTAATTATGCTTGCTCATAATGCATCTTTGCAGATCAGCAACTACGCCAGCGTCATATTCATAGCCCTTTTCATCACCATTGCTGTGACTGGAATCCTCGAAATGCAATGGGGCGGCGTCGGAATCGACGACTGGTGGAGAAACGAGCAGTTCTGGGTGATTGGAGGAGTTTCTTCACACCTCTTTGCTCTCTTCCAAGGGCTTCTCAAGGTCTTAGCTGGTGTGAGCACGAACTTCACAGTCACCTCGAAAGGAGGCGACGGCGGAGACTTTGCCGAGCTATACATCTTCAAGTGGACCTCATTGTTGATCCCGCCCACAACTCTGTTGATCATAAACATCGTCGGGGTGGTCGTGGGAGTCGTTGGGGTCCGCTCTTTGGCAGGCTGTTCTTCGCCATTTGGGTTATCATGCACCTGTATCCATTCCTCAAAGGGTTGACAGGGAAGCAAGAAAGGGTCCCTACTGTGATCGTGATATGGTCCGTGCTGCTGGCCTCCATTCTCACCCTCGTGTGGGTTCGGATAAACCCGTTCGTCTCTCGGGATGGTCCGGTTCTCGAAATCTGTGGACTCAACTGTGACGACTGAGGATCCATCATCCATCCATTCATTCATCCACACTGATTTTTGTTTTTGGAAGTAGGTGAGAGGTAGAAGAATAACGAGTGTTGCTGCTGGAAGCTCAAAGAGTTTTGTATAGATTATGAAGTGGTGGCTGTGTTGATTCATAAATGGTTTCATTCATTCTTTTTTCTTGGATAAATTATATGTGTTTTTCTAAGTTAATTATCATGGCCCTTGCAATGGGTCATAAATGTAACTCAAAGAAAAACAAAATCATATTATACACTTCTCTGAAATATCATTCTTTGTTTTTCTTGTTTTCTCATATTACAAAAGCTCCTTGTTAGAATATCGAGTGTGTTACATGAAATTATTATACTAATTGTTGTAAGTCAGTGTTCTTGTAAAACTTGTAAAAAACATTTATGTATTCGAATTGTAGCTACAGCAGTAAATGTAGTAAATGTCATATCAAACACCAAACTCAAACTCAAAATGCAGTAAATGTCATATCAAACAG
>JAPKLW010000722.1:1014-105683 GCA_026898455.1 Plectranthus barbatus
GGGACTTGTTCAGAAACTTCTTCCACCACCTGCCAGTCGATGTGCTCCAGCTCCACAACAATTGGAACAGCAGCGATGGCAGGGATCAGCCACAGGCCACGCGAGGGATCCTCCTCCACAATATGGTCTACCATCAGAGCGCAGGCAGCCATGTCGAATAGAATAGCATGGTAGGGAGGGATCCTCGGGAGGGTAACCAGCACTTTGAGGCGACTGAGCGCGTACGTCAGCTGATACCCCCGGCTGGTTTGTCGGAACTGGAGGAAGGGTAACTTGTGCTCCTTCGGTGGTGGGAGGCCGGAGCTTCCAGTCAGCTGCCTAAACTGAGCAATCTTCAACAAGCGACGCTCGATCCTCCTTGAAGACAGCTGCTGGGGGCAATCAGGATCCGTGCCCATGAAGGCATTGGCCCACTCCTCCTCTGCTCTCCAGTATCCTAGACCCAGCCTGGCATAAAGCACTGCCCGCTTCTCCACCATCAGCAGGCGCTGGCATCTGTCAAAAATCTTCCATCTCCGGAACTCTTGAAACAGCTCCGGGTCCACTCTCCAGAGTCTACGATAGCTGGCCATCATCTCGTCATTGACGGCATTCTCGACCTCAGCTGTGATGTTTTCAGCATACTCGTAGAGAGTGGAGTTGAAATATTCAACTGGCTGCAGGGGCAGACACCAGTCAGTGATTCTGGAGGCGTAAAAAGACTGGTGGGGGAGGCCGCTGGTCGGGATTAGGTTGAATGCAGATGGCTCTGGCACTCTTGAATTTTCAAATGCAATTCTCCCGCGGTGCTCCCACCGATGTACCCCTGTGATGAGCGACTGGAAGTCGTCCTCATCAATCAGTTGATGCTCGTGGATGCAGAGCATGTACTGTCGCCTGGCTGAGCGCGCACGCTTAGCTGGTGGTGTTGAGGATGCTGCTGGTCGCCCAGAAGTTGATGTCGAAGCATCTGTAGATCGGGGGCGACTGGCAGAAACTTGGGCCTTATCTTCAAAATCTGGGAACAAGTCCCTTGGCCTCATCCTCTGCACCATGGAGTGAGAAACCACCTCCTCAGCTGGCTCCTGCTCTGGCTCTTCAGCCATCTCCTCTGCATCCTCCTCTGCTTCCTCGGATTCAGAACTGACATCCAAGAAGCTCGCCTTCTCCTCCGCCAGTTTTTCCGGGGTGGTCGCCCGCTCATCAACTCTTCCGCTGGCAACCCCTTGCACTGCCAGCGGGCCTTCTTCGGCAACTCCGATTCCGCTGGCATCCCCTTGCGCAGCCAGCGGATCCTCATCCTTCGCATCAGCACCGCTGGCATCCCCTTGCGCAGCCAGCGGGCTCCCAGCCTCTTCCTCATCCGGCTGGTAGTGCTCGACTATGGACATGATGTCCTCGTCGACTCCCATCACCAGCAGGCGCTGATAAGTATCTTCTGGTAAAATCTCGCCTGGTGGTGGGGAAGCTGGTGGGCTGGCACTTGGACTTTCATCAGCCTTTCCTTTGCCCTTGCTTGCCAGCCTCAGCTGTTCAGCCAGCTCCTCCTGGCGCCTGGCTTCATGCTCTGCCTTAATCTTGGCAAAGCGCTCGTCACGAGCAGCCAGTTTAGCTTCCAGCTTCTGCTGGGCCTTCAACGCCTTCAGCCTGGCCTTAGCTTGCTTCTTCCTCACTATAGAAGCACTTTTCTCCTTCTTGGCCTTCTTCGTTATCTGCTCACCCAGGGTGAGGATCTTCTTCCTCTTCCTGGTCATAATCTCCAGCTGCTCCTCCTGGGTCTGTCCCAGTATGTTCCTTGGAGCTGGACCAAGAACTAGTGCCTGATGTGGCTGCTGATGCTGATGCTTCTTGGATCTTTTGGGCTTCTTCTGGGATAGCTCGTCAGTAGGGACGATGCGGATGTCCCGGGGATGGATGCCAGTGGCTGCTTCCACTGCATCTCCCAGCTGGGCGAAGAGATGCTCAGTCTCTCGCTGGCGCTTGAGCGTAACCCTTTCTTCTTCAGTCAGCGGGCGAGCCAAAACTGGCAGTTGCTCGCCCTCATCCACCTCATCATCCTCAGAAACACCCTCAGAAGGGTTCACTGAGGTCTTCCCCTTCAGCCTCCTGGGCTTCTTGTAGTCTGGGCGGGGGAGTTTGGCTTGCTCCTTGGTCGGAGGGATGAAGTCCGAACTGACCAATTGCTCACCCTGGTCCACCCCATCACCCAACTCCATCTCCAGTAGGCGGCTTATTCTCAGCCCGAAAGATACGGCATGAGCAAAACTCCCTTTAGTCGGAACGTCGATGTTTCTGTCGACGTTTTCCAGGAGCCGGCCGTAAAGGAAATCGGCCCAGTTCCCTTGAATCCCATCAGCAAGGGCACTCATCACGGAGAACTTCCGGATGCTCAGCTCTGCGTACGACCCCACTTCGCACTGCAGCATTCGTACGACTATGTCGCACACCATGTGCCAAAACTCGTCCATCTCAGACTTTCTCATTCCAGTCCGGAAGGTGGTCACCTCCGCCTTCTTCCACTGTGTCCAGCGCTTCTGGAACTCGACGGTGTTGTTCTGAAGGTAGGTAGCCACATCCTCGCCTTCGTTCCTTAGCCCGAACATCTCGGCGAGGTATTCGGGGGAGACGGTGATCAGGTGTCCAAACACCGAAGTGGTGAAGGACCGTCTGCCGTCGGCGATCACCGCCCGTGCGTAGAACTCCGCCACCAGGTGCGGATGAAAAGTCTGGGGCGCCGCCGTCAGATACTGTCTGAGGCCTTCATGATCGATCATCTCGATCAGCTCCTCCCCATAGTCCTTTCTGGCCAGTTTCTCGTTCAGAATCTTCTCCTTCTGAACTTGCGCCGCCCTCATTTGCGCGTTCGAGAGCTGAGCCCTGGTCGCCGGCTTGTACAGCTGAACCAGTCGAGCGAACGGATAAGTATAGTCAATATCCTCAACCTTCACAATGCCGGTGTACGTCGGCATGTGCTGCTCGGCAACTGGTAGTCTGGGCTCACCAGACGATGAAGATGTGGAAGGTGGGTTGTCTTCCGGGGGATTATCAGTTGGGGGGCGTGAAGATGAAGCCATAATCTTTGAAGAAAAATTTAAGGAAGGCTTGAGATTGAGAGAGATTAGGGCTGGAAAAACTTGAAAGATCGTAAAGGTTTTTCCGAGAAAGAGTCTCGAGTATTTATACTCAAGTCCATGCAAGATCAGACGACCAGGATCAACGCTCAGCAAGCGGGAATCGACGGTCATCAGCAGGCCCGTTTCCCTGTGCGACGTGCGCGGTCGTGCTGACGTGGGGCGCGCCGTGTAGCTGACGTGGCGCTCAGTGATTGGTGGAAACCAAAAGTCGGACTGCGCAGCCACTGTGCACATTAAATGTGGCATTAAATGCCGCATTAAATTCGGAGATCCGCATACGCTATCGGATTCGAACGATCCCGCCATTTCTGCGACAGCTGGCTTGGCTGGGCATCACCAGCATACGCCAGTCGCAACTTCCCCCTAACTGGTTGGCCTCTTCATCAGTTGGCAACTGATACCACATGCTTATAATACATTCTACTGGCAAACTCATCAGTTAGCAACTGATACCACTTATTGAAGAGCCATTTCTCCACTTGATGATAATTTCTTCAGTTAGCAGCTGATACCACCTTGTAGATATACATCATCAGTTAGCAACTGAGACCACTTGAGAAATCAACCACTTGCTGGTAGCACGTCCTGCTGGCAAACTCATCAGTTACAACTGATACCACTTGATGATCAGACTGGCGACTTAAACCAAATTGAGAGCTTGGACTCAATTTTCGCCAGTCGTGGGAATGACCACCAGTTATCTGCTGGCAAATGGAAGTGGATCCATTTCTTCAACACTGCTAGAAAGTGGCAGCTGGGACCCAATTTCGCTTCAGCAGAAAATAAAAGCTGGCAAGATGAAATGAGAGCTGGGACTCATTTCCTTGGACAATTTAGGGATAAAGTCCGCCAGTAGATATCGTCTGTGGTTGAAAGACACCACTTGTTGAGAAACAACATACGAGGAAAGTGAAACGACTAAGAGCTTGGACTCAGTCGTAATCAGCATTCACCAGAAGATCAAGAACAGAATGAGAGCTTGGACTCATTCTTCCTCATCATTAAGGCTCGCATCAATCTCCATAAGACCGAGTTTGATGCACAACTCCTTGAATCTTGCTTCTGGCAGGGGCTTTGTGAAGATGTCAGCCAGTTGATCTTCAGTACGAATGTAGTCCACGCTGACATCCTTCTTCTCGACATGATCACGAATGAAGTGATGTCGAATGTCTATGTGCTTGGTCCTGGAGTGATGAACCGGATTCTTCGTGATGCACATAGCACTGTTGTTGTCGCAATAAATAGGAACACAGCCAGTGTCCACTTCATAATCAGCCAGTTGTTGCTTGAGCCAAATAATTTGAGCACAGCAACTGGCAGCGGCAACATACTCATCCTCAGTGGTAGAAGTAGCTACAGAGTGCTGCTTCTTGCTGAACCAGCTAATCAGCTTGTGTCCGAGAAACTGACACGTACCACTGGTACTCTTGCGGTCAATACGGCATCCAGCGAAATCTGAATCTGAATATCCGATAAGCGTAAGCTCATCATTTCTGGGATACCATATTCCAAGAGATTCTGTCCCCTTCAGATATTTCACAATCCGTTTAGCAGCTTCCATGTGTGACTTCTTAGGATTAGCTTGAAATCTGGCACACACTCCGACTGAATACGAAATGTCGGGTCTGCTGGCAGTGAGATAGAGGAGTGATCCAATAATTCCTCGGTAAACAGTAGGATCAATTGATTCCCCTTGCTCATCAAGAAATATCTGGCAGCTGGTACTCATCGGGATCCTTAGAGACTTAGTCTTCTCTGGGCAATATTTCTGAATTAGATCCTTGGTATACTTCCGCTGGCTGATAAATATACCATCAGCTGACTGCTGGACCTGGAGTCCTAGGAAGTATGTTAACTTGCCCATCATACTCATCTGGAATGAGGTCTGCATCAGTTGAGAAAACTTCTCACAAAGAGTTATATTCTTCGACCCGAAAATAATGTCATCGACATAGATCTGCACCATCAGCATGTCAGCTCCATCGTTGAGAAGAAAGAGAGTCCGATCGATCTTCCCTTTTCGAAATCCATTTCTGGTGAGGAACTGAGATAGTGTATCATACCAAGCCCTGGGCGCCTGTTTCAATCCATACAGGGCCTTCCTTAGCTTGTACACTTTGGTGCCAATTTCAAATCCAGGAGGTTGCTCTACATATACCTCCTCCTTTAGCTCGCCATTCAAGAATGCGCTCTTCACGTCCATCTGGAACACCGTGAAGCCGTGATACGCTGCATAGGCCAAAAACAGCCGTATCGCCTCCATTCTTGCAACTGGTGCAAAGGTCTCATCAAAATCGATGCCTTCACACTGTCTATAGCCCTTGGCGACTAAACGAGCCTTGTTACGGACCACAATGCCATCTTCATCTCGCTTGTTCTTGAAAACCCACTTGGTGCCGATCACTGACTGGTGTGATGGTCTCTCTACCAAGTCCCAAACATTGTTGCGAGTGAACTCCGCAAGCTCTTCGTGCATGGCATTGATCCAATCGGCAGATTCGAGCGCATCTTTGATGGATGTAGGTTCCATCTGAGAGATAAAGCAAGATAAAAGCGCTCTGCCGTGCCTGGTCTGGACAGAACCTTCCGGATCACCGAGAATAGCATCAGATGGGTGATCCCTCAGCCATTTGGGAGGACCAGCGACCGCTGGTGCCGGCTGGGAAACAGGTTCATCTGTCCTGACGACTGGTGCTTCCAAATTTCCACCAGTCGGAGCTGCAACATCAGCTGGTGCTGGACCTTCACCAGTTGGAACAACCTCATCAGCATCATCTTCTGGCTGGTTGTCTGAATCTCCTCCAATGTTGTCAGCATCAGCTGGAACATCCTCTCCAGCTGGTCCATCACTGCCTTCTTCTTCAAAAAGGCCAGTAGGGATTCCCCCTAGATTATAGCTAGTTCCACTCAGGGAGATTGAGTGTAAGGTCTCAGCAAGGTCATTTGCATCACCGACCCTCTCAGGTTGCTGATGGGCACCTGAGGTAACTGGTTGTGAAGATGATCCATTCATCGGTCTAGTCGAACCAGTTGGTTGAGCATTGGAAGAATTCCTGCCCAACTGGTCATTGACATCATTGACCTCAGGAACATCTTCAGCCAGTTGGCGTAAGGTCCTGCGCACTAAAGTAGCTTCATCAAAAACAACATTGCATGTTATTTCCACAAGCTGGGTTGTCTTGTTAAATACTCTATAACCCTTGTGAGAGGGGTGTCCATATCCGACAAACACACCCTCATCAGCTTTAGGCGAGAAAGCATTTAAGTTCGACTTCCCATTATTATGGATATAACATGGAGAACCGAATGCACGAAGATGAGCTAAAGTAGGCTTACGACCGAAGTACACTTCGTAGGGAGTTTTCTGAAGTCTGTCGTTGATCCCGCTCCTATTCTGAGTATAGCAAGCAGTCACCAACGCCTCTCCCCAGAAACTCTGACCCAAACCAGACTCAGCCAGCATGGATCGGACTGCTTCCTTCAGCGTCCTGTTCCTACGTTCTGCCAGTCCATTCTGCTGTGGTTGCCTTGGAGTAGATCTCTCATGCTTGATCCCGGCCTCCGCGCAGAAATCCATCAGCGGACCATTGCAGAATTCAGTCCCATTGTCCGAACGAATTCGCTTCACAACAGCTTCTCTCTGCTTCTGAGCTTGGATGATCAATTCTGGAAGAATCACCTTCACCTCATCCTTTGTTCTGAGAAGCTTCACCCATGTATAGCGCGAGTAGTCATCGACTACCACCAGCGAATATCGTCTTCCTCCAATGGTTTGCGGCGTTACTGGTCCAAACAGGTCCATATGTAACAGCTCGAGTACCTGACTGGTACTAGGGTGAACTGGCGACTGGCTCTTGAAGGATTTCTTGGTCTGTTTGCCTTGCTGGCAGGCCTTGCAAATCCCTTCCTTCTTGAACCCGCCCTTGGGAAGACCATCTACAAGATCATGCTTGGTTAGATAATTAATAGTTTTGAAATTCAAATGACTTAACCTTTTGTGCCACAGCCAGTTGGTCTCCATGGAACTGGTGGCAACAAAGCATGTATCAGTCTTCCCGCTTTGCCAGTCAACGACATACAATCCTCCTTTGCGGACACCTTTCAGCTTGGTTTCGCCAGATTCTTCATTCTTGATCTGGCACCCGGATTTGTCAAACACAATGGTGTAACCATTGTCGCACAGCTGGCTGATGCTCAGGAGGTTGTGCTTCAGGTTGGTAACAAGGGACACGTTGACAATACGCACATCATCCTTCTCTATGCATCCCTTGCTGATAACTCTGCCCTTGGAGTTATCACCAAAAATAACTGGAGGTCCTCTGACCTTGGTGAGCTCCGAAAACAAGAACTCCTCACCAGTCATATGAGCGGAGCAACCACTGTCAATGATCCACTCGCTCGACCTCTGAAGCTGATACGCATGATCCTGTTCCTGCAAGAAAAATGAATTCATTTAGGTCCCCGATCATCAGCGGGTCCTGCAGGGTTAGATCTCTGGAACATTCCTTTCGGAATCCAGATTTGAGTAATCTTCAGCTCAGTGTTACCCTTGCTGACATTACTTGTAGCCTTTCCCTTCCTCTTAAAATAATGCATGGAATTGTTTTTGGAAGGTGTGGCTGTGTGTGCAGTTCCTCTAGAAGTATTCTTCTTCTGAGGAGATCGGAAATTTCTTTCCGACCGCTTGTGCTGCCTTGGTGGTCTTTGGAACTGTGGACCACGGTGGTTAGCCTTCCTAGCCCTTGATGAAAACATTTGATTGGGCTCAGGCCTCCGATAGGTATTCCTCCTATCGGGAATTGTCCTTCTCTCAGTATTCTGCTGAGAGTGGGACCCCTTGTAAGTATGCTGGCAACTGGCATACTTGTAAGGTTGTGTGTGGTACCTCTGGACAGCTGGTGCTGGCTGTCGGGTTCCACTGGCTGCTGGTGCTGACTTCCTTGCCTTGGAATATTTTGGCTTAGTCAGCTTCTTAGGGTGTGCTGGCGTCTTGTCAGCAGAGGAATTTGCCAGTCGAGGTTGTTGTCGTGATGACTCACCTCTATATATGGGCTGATGATTCCTTTGCTGATCAGCCATACGAGGTATGCTGGCAGCACCAGCTGGTGCTGACTCATTTACCATTCTGCCCTTACCCTTTCCAGCATTGATTTGTTCGGGTTGATTTTTGCTCAAATCATTTGAAAATCCCAACCCGGACTTATCACAGGGCTTTCTCCAATGACTTAGAGCTGCCTCTAAATCTCTGGAACCCTTGTTCAGAAAATTGATCTTATTTTCTTGCTCCAGAACAAGATTGTGAAAGTTGTCTCGCTCAGTTTTAGCAACTTGGAAATCTTGGAGCAATTCGAAATGAGCCTTTTTCAAAGTTTCTAGCTCTTCGCTGAGTGACCTAGATTTTTCAATCTCACTGGTCAAAATGGAAACTTGATTTTTCAGCGAAGTGTTTTCGCCAGCTAAAACATTTTTCATTTCATAAAATTTTAAAAACTCATTCTGAAGAACATCTAAAGTGACATCTTCTGAGTCGGAGCAATGCGACTCAGAATCGTCTATGATTTGAACAGGCATGATATGCAATTGAGGATCTGATTGTACCTCATCATCAGCAGTCAATGCCAGATGTTCTTCCTTGTCAGCATCTTCCTCAGCTGACACTTCTCCTAGAGCAGCCATGAATGCCAGAAGAGCTTCTTCTTCAGACTCTCCATCTGACTCGTATTCCCCATCATCATGGTCGGGGATATCAGGAACTTCAGTCCTTGTCAGCATGGCTTTGGCAACTGCCCTGGAGGCACGCTCTTCAAAGAGCTTCTTCAGCCGTTCCCTCTCAGTTTTGTCCACCTGCGGACATTCAAATTTTAAATGGTCAGGGGATTGGCATTGATAGCAAGCACGAGGAGCTCTTTTGACGAATTTCCCGTCAGTTGAGCTTGAAGAGACTCCCTGCTTTGACTTAGCCTTTTCCAGTAGGACGGCCAGTCGTTTCATTTGCTGCTCAAGTTCAGCGATAGAGCTCTCGCCACTTTTGGAGTAAGATCCTGACGTGGATGGGATCTCCTTCGGCTGGTTGGTCTGCCCAGCAGGTCTGTCAGCATGGAAGGGCTTCTTGGGCATCCGCTTGAAGTCCTTCTTGACGAAGTAAGCTTCGTCCTGAGCCTTAACGCTGGGGGATCCAACATTCCTGATAGCCTCGTTTTTATTCACTATCTGGATATCCCATTCATGTGCCTGCAACTGAGCAAACACTTCTTTAGGAGTTAGTTTGGATAAATCTTTCTCCTTTAGTGCGGTGGTTTTCACAAACCAATCCTCCTTCGGCATCTTGGACAGGATCTTCGAGTTAAGATCAGCATTTTCGTACTCCCTGCCCAAGGACTTCAGCTCGCTGACAATGGCGTTGAATCTCGCCTCCATCTCCTTGATGGTTTCTCCAGTCAGCATCTGGAAGGACTCATATTTATCCACCGCAACCTGCAATTTGTTGCGTTTCATTTGGTCAGTTTCTTGACATAAACTATCAAGAAAATCCCATACTCCCTTAGTAGTATCAAACCGCAGTGCGTCCTCCATCAGCGATTCTGGAAGGCACGCAAGGATCAGCTCATGTGCAATGGAATCCAGCTGATTCCGCTTTCTGTCCTCAGCATTCCATTCATCTTGGGGCTTTGGGACCACCGCAGCTGGACGATCTCCCAGCTGATGCTGAATCTTGGTGATCTCTATTGGCCCTGTCTCCAGTACATCTTTCATGTCTGGATGGATGCTCTTCAGGGAGATAAGCGTCCTCTTTCGCCATATAGAGTGCTTCTCCGTCTTGTAGTCCATTAGCTTTGGGATATTCATCTTGAAGTACCTGAGCTAGACAAACAGACAAACAAACAGGAGTGCAAGGAAACGTGGATCACGGTCCTAAGCGACACAGAAACGAACGGTCTGTAAGAACCGTCTGCTCTGATACCACTTGTTGGTCCCGGATATCAGGGTATACTTTGGCAGCGGAAAATACGTAAGTTCGTTTCTTGCACTCTGCTGGTTACACAGCTGACTGGGACCTTGTCAGCTGGTAAGTCAACTGGCAACTGAGTATTCAGCTGACTGGCAACTGGCTGGTCAGCTGATGACTCAGGACTTAGAAAGTTTTAGAGTCGAGTTTGCACAGTTATAAACTGGTTTCAGTTATACTCCAGCACTTGGGTGCTGGGTTTTAAATCAGTAAGTAAATGCTAAAAGCAGTAAATAACAAGGATATTTTATAGTGGTTCGATCAACTGATCTACGTCCACTCTCCAGTCGAAGCACTGGAAATTCACTAAAGAGAGTAATCCGGTACAAGATATCCTACGATCTATTTCCAGCTGGTAGATGCCTTGTCTACCAGTCCACTGGATCAACCGCTCCCGGTCCTTGTCCTTCTTCAACTCTTGTCAGCTGGATGGAGTGCGAGCACGTCACTTCAACCTCCACCGGTACCACTGACGACGTGGGTGTTTAGTTCTCCCAAGAACTTGACTCTTGCTGGCGGCAAAACTGCCCGTAATAACTCTGGAGCTGGCTGGCTCAAGAGCTGCTATGTTCTTCCTCGGAATGAGAAAGAACACCAAATGAGATCAATAACTCACAAGCTAGAAGCTTGGAGTCTCGTGTTTGAATAAATCAACACACGGATAAGCTTTAAGAAAAGCCTCGAACGATTGCTTGCTTGCAATAAAGTTTATGACTTTCGGTAGTTGAGCGTTCGGAGAAGAGTGGGCAAGAGTAGCTAAGAGTATTGAATGCTGTTGGATCTCACGTATTTATAGACGTGAGATTCAGATTCAAATACTAGCCGTTGCACACATCCGGAAAAGTCTCTGTCCTCGCATGTCCTTCTGCAGGCGGCAGGTAGGAATTTCCGGAAAGCGCCATACCTTTGATCGCTTTATCTGACACAGATCTCTTTGTGTCAGAACGACTCTATTCATCAGTACGAGGAATCGGAACTGGTAGTCTTGAACTGATAGACTTTAAGGTATCCTCCTTAAAGTCATACTTTGTCAGTTAATTCCTCAGACGAATCTTCTTTTTGTCTCTAAGTCTTCGGGAGAGCGAATCTTGAATTCTGCTGATAACCTCCGACTGGTAGATTATACTGGTGATCTTTGTGCTGGCAGTCTCTGCTGGTGACTTTCCTTAGCACAATCAAGGTCTACCAATTCGTCTGATGTTATCTCTTGGAATCTCCCGTGACTGGTGGCTTCACCGCTGGTGAATAGTGTCAGCCAGAACACATATTCTGCTGGTAGATCTGTCAGCCTCCTGCTGATGAAATCTTCCCACTGGTGAACAGTAGCCAGTCGATAGCTCAACTCTATGCTGATGAACAGTGTCAGCATGAGTCTTCGTCAGCCGCTTGCTGGTGAGACTTCTCTCAACTGGTAAGCACATCTCATGCTGGTGAACAGTAGCCAGCATGAGTCTTGATCAGCTGCGACTTACAACTCAAAATACCTATACAGGACTTTACATTTGAGACTAGAGCTATTCTAGAGACAAACTGACGCTGGTTGGACTTAGGATTTGATCCACCAAAACACCAAACTAGAATCTAAGCAAGTAGCTACTGGGGAAGGGAAACTTAGCCAAATTTCCCAACAATACTTAAGTGACACATAATGTATCACTCAGTCGATGCACAATGTACTATATATTCATGCAACAATTTGATCTATATAATGCAACCAAAAAATAAACATGGATAATATAATACAAAGACGACACATAATGTAGCACTCGAATACCTTTTTTATGTATAAAATGCAACCGCAATTGTGAAATCAAGATTTTCCCTAATTTTTATAAGAACATCATCGAAATTAGGTAAGTAAGCTATATCATTACATTATTCTCTATATTATGGTACATTATTTAGCTTTACCTATTACATTATTTAATTTTACTTCGATTATCTTATTCTGAACATATGTAATAGGGAATTCGTTTGAAAGATAATTAAATTATCTTTAATTTGATATATAGTATGTAAAAAAATAACTTAAATTGAATGAGTTATGATTATTTAAAATTTTATAAGAATAATAGAGGAGAGAGAATATTGATGGGAGAGAGAAACAAACGTAACATTGGGTTGGTTAATGAAAAATAATAATATAAGCTAATTACCTCATTACCCTCATTATATATTTAATCATTAAAATTTAAACTTAATCATATCCATCCAAATTCAAATTGGAAGGTTAGATTTTAGTCTCATATAAGTAACCATATAATGCAACCCTATATATATATAGGAAGCGAATCCAGTGAGAAAACTCTTAACGTGAGAAAGTGAGAAAGATGCTTGATTGCATTCACGGCATTGCTTGATTGTATTCAGGTCGTTGCTTGATTGCAATGTTGCTTGATTGTGCTTTAGTTGTTGCTTAGTTATTTTGTTGCTTGATTGCATTTTAGTTGTTGCTTGATTCAATATCAACCATTGATTTTTTTAAATCTGATGAACATGATTTATTCTTTTTTTCACATGGAATTTTTTTTTTACTTGATCCCTCCTATATATATATATATATATACTTTTCTTAATTTGTGTTATTACAAATTCAAATATGCGAATCGTATAGTATTAAGCAAAATTGTAGAACCGCATGGTTTTTATTCTTAATTGCAAAAAGGGAATGAATACAAACAAAAAAAGGGTCCACTATTGGACTACCAATGCAACACGTGTAATAGTATTTAATCTTTTAATTTTTTCTCTCTCCCTCTCAATTATTACACTTATCAAATCAAACAATTTTTTCATATTTAATAATAAAATATTAATTTCACTTACATGTACGTCTTTAGTTCTTATGCCGAAAAGAAATGTAACATTTTGCATGGGACGGAGGGCATAGTATATTATGGGGGAAGAAGTATATCCAATATATTATCTTTTTAAAGCGGACTGCCTCTCATTTGTAGGACAGACATCTCTTTGTATCCAAATGTGACGAGTTTTGGCAAATTTTATTTTTTCTCTATTTTCAATCTCTTTTTATATTTTAATTCAACATGCACTAATTACATTGATTCGCCTTTTGTGTTCTATTTTGAGATTTCAATTGAAAGTTAACTAGGGTTTAAGACTTTGACTTAAATATTTGTTTACGTTAAACAAAAAAAAAATGTGATCAGTGGTGTACAGATACGCTTTCCATTTCTAATGGGATTATAAAGAAATAGATAAAAGCTATCTTGATATGCAATGGGGATCTTATCCAAACCCTAAATAATAATTAAGTACAAGTATTTTTATGAGAAAATAAAGTGGTTTGACAAATTATAAGCCAATCTCATGTGATTTGACTATAAAAACCCAATATTTAATCCAACTAATAGAAATTAGAAACTGCTTGAGTCAAAAGATATAATAAAATAAGAAGGGATCAATTGTTCGGTCGATTTACATATTTATAATATATTGTTTTTTCTTCGGTCTTATGTTTGACTTTGAGTGTTTAATTTCCAACTTTTCTCAAAGATATAACATATTAATGGAGATGCAAGTTCATTATTATATTCGCATGTATGAGTTGTTTGTTTTAGACTAGTAAAAATAATACTTAAATAGAGTTAGTTGTAAATAAAACAGATATATTTATTATATAAATAAGTTTTGCACGCATCGTCGTCAACGATTAATTTAATATGACTATTGTAAAAATCTAGTTCAACAGCTGTTCGTTCTCAAATTGTTCGGTTCTTATGCGTCCCCAAGTCGTATATTTTAAAAAAGTTATTAAGATTTATCTAAATTTTTTGTTAATTAATTAACTAATTATATATTCAAATGTTAAAAATAAGAAGTTTGTAAATTAATTACCGCACAGGCAATTGGATTTAATTACAACTCAAGTTTAAAGAATTTTACAAGTTTGTTTCTAGGCAATTACAATAAGAATTTAGTATATGGTGTTAATTATATGAAAATAATAAATGAAATACAAAAATTGAATATAAAATTCATTACCTAAGATTATTCTTAAATAGCAATTTGTCACATATCGATCAAACTTATGTTGGTAATTTCGGGTACTTTATGGTAAATTCCCGATGTGAAATATTTAATTTCGTCGTAATTAAATATTACCAACATAATCTACGCGAAGAGTAGATGATTGTGGTATACTTGTTTTCTCAAATCCGAATTCCGGTGAGTGAGAAATGAGACCACAAAGTGACATGGGTTGGTGGGATTATTACATGAAGTGAACATGTAATAAATGAAGTGTATCCCACATTGATAGATTAAAGTAATTAATCTATGTTTTGAGGTGTGTAATAAACATGTATTGCAATTTGAATGTGGATAATTACACCACATTTTGCACATGGGGAATTACACATGAATGTTGAACGCATTTTGCACATGGTGAAAATGCATTCAAAACTTGTAACGGCTCCATTGATGGCGTCGGTTACCCATGTCTCATGCCTTGTAACGGTCCAGCCTTGATGGCTGAGATAGGCTCCCCTTGGGTGGACATGTCTATAAATAGACTTGCATTGTGTTGTCTCTTGCCCCCGGTTCCCCAAACATCAGACAACTCACGTAGCCAGAGATACTGCAACATTTCCCTCATATTGCTGCATCTTTTTTGTTGTTCTTCTGCAACTCAGTTTCACCTCTATTCAGTTCGCCGGAGCCTTTGCGATTTGCGGTGCTGCCTCGTAAAGGACGAAGCCGTTTTACCTTTGGGGACAAACCGTCGTTAGACGAGCACTACGTCTGCGAATTTGTCTTGCGGGAAGAGGGCTTCCTCGACTCGGCTAAGCTATTGCACTTCTTTTTATTTATTTAATATTGTTATTTCATTTTATTTAATTGTTCTCGTACTAGCAGTACCTGCAAATATAGTTGTAAAAACTTGCTGTAATAGACATAATTAATTGCAGTGTTTTTAGTTCGTCTTTGCAGATCTTGGAACCAACATTCGCAAGACAAATTTCTACTTCTCAAGATCAAAGATGACTGATCACACTCTGAATGGTGGTGGTGGAAGCAACTCCAACAATGGTCCTAAGCTCTCTCCGAATGCCCAAGCCGAATGATTGAACCCTCCAACAATCGAATGATTGTTTTGATGTTTAATCTAACGTTGACTATTACTCTTTGAATATTTTTGTGGAAAAATATTTAATTTTGACATGTTCCTTGTGTAGGATGATGTCAATGTTGTGGAATTGAAGGGGCAACAAGTGCTCCACTCATGTTCAAGATTGAATTTGGGGCTTGTGTGTGTTCTTCCAATGTCTCTTGCAATCGTGCAATTGTGGGAACTTGTGGGATGATGAGTCCATCATCTCCCCAAAGTTTAAATGATGAATGGAGAAGGTGGATATTGGAGGAAGAGAAGTTATAATTATTTTTGTTTTTATTTTCCTCCATGTTGTCAAAATTTTTATTTTGATAGTTTGGTAGATTCATAGTGAATGATCTATTGTAATGTAGCTCCAAACACTATGAAAGGGAGGAAAAAGAAAATGTTGGCACGAAAATGTATGTCGTGGCCATGTACCTTGAGTAGAAAATGGTAGACTCTCGGTCGGTCATGAAACAAGTGCATTATGCATTGTGTTTATGTCGAAGGGATGGTCTTACCGGATGAGTTCACCATTGTGGTGACGATTGAATCCTTCGTGGTAGGATTTCAAGAGCTAACTTTTGCATTAAGCATATGTTTGACTCTTGAGGATGTTATTGTCAAACTTCAAATTGAAGAGGACAATAAGAATGGTAATCCTAAATTCTTGATTGAATAGGATGCTAAAGCCAATCGAAAGGTGGATCCTAAGCCAAGTGCTATGGATGCCAAGGCTAGTTTGATGGAATGTGTTGGTCCATCAAAAAAAAGGATAAGACCCAACTCGTTGAACAAGGGGATCGTGATTTAAGAACCTAAGTTCAAGGGTGTTTGCTACAATTGTGGCAAAAGTGGGCATATGGCGAATCAATGCGAAAAGCCTAAGTATAAAGGCAAAGAAAAGATGGATGCCAACCATGTTGAACCCAATAGTGATTGGGATGATGAGTTGTGTGCCTAGATAGAGGTTATCTCAAGTTGAATGTAATGGCACGGCGCCTAGCCGGAAAGAAAGTCAATAAAGTTGAATTTATTTCTTCTTATTTGATTGAGTGCTCTTGTTTATGGCATGTAAGATTGATCTTAATGCAATTAAGAGATTAGTAAATTTGAATTTACTAAAAGTGGGCTGAATTGAAACAAACTAAATGTGAAGTTTGTGTTGAGGCAAGAACGCCATTTAATTCAGTCGAAAGGAGCACTAGACCTTTAGAGTTGATACACACGGATTAGTGTGATTTCAAATGGTGCAAACTAGAGGTGGGGAAAAGTATTTTATTACTTTTGTTGATGGTTGCACCTGATGTTGTTATCTCTACTTATTGAAAAGTAAAGATGAAGCAATTGATGTCTTTAAAAATTATGAAAAAGAGGCTGAAAATCAATTGAGTACTCAGATCAAGATGATTCGAAGTGATAGAGGTGGAGAGTATGTTGCACCGTTTGAAGAACTATGCGCCGCTTTGGGCATTATTCATCAAACAACGGCACCTTACTCACCTCAGTCCAATGGTGTTGCCGAAAGGAAAAATCGGACACTAAAGGAAATGATGAATGCCCTGTTAATAAGTTCGGGGTTACCCCAAAATATGTGGGGAGAGGCTGTCTTGACAGCTAACTATATCTTGAATAAGATACCTCTTAAAGGAAAAGAGGAGACACCTTATGAGTTGTGGAAAGGTCGAAAACCTTCCTACAAGTATCTAAAGGTGTGGGGTTGTTTAGCAAAGGTCGAAGTACCTTTACCCAAACAAGTTGCAATTGGACCTAAAACAATCGATTGCATTTTTATAGGGTATGCTTTGAATAGTGCTGCCTATCGATTTTTGGTGCACAAATCGCATAATCCGAATGTGACCGAAGACACCACTATAGAGTCAAGGAATGCTATATTCTTTGAGCACATCTATCCTTGTAAAGTTAAGGAAGATGTACCGACTATGTCTAGAAAGAGGACATATGAAGAGACTGCTAGTTCTACTCCTATAGAGGAACAACTGAGACGTAGTCAGAGGGCTAGAGTGGCTAAAAGTTTTGGTCCGAACTTCATCACCTATATGTTAGATGATGAGCCTCGAACCATTAAAGAAGTCTTAGCTAGACCCGATGCCTCACTATAGCAAGAAGCCATTAATAGTGAGATTGAGTCGATTATGCAAAATCATACTTGGATTTTGGCCGATCTCCCAAAATGTTGTAAGCCCTTAGGATGCAAGTGGATCCTTAAAAGAAAGTATAAAGCCGATGGTTCGGTTGATAAGTATAAAGCTCGCCTTGTGGCGAAAGGCTTTAAACAAAGGAAGGGAGATGATTTCTTCGATACCTATTCACCTGTGACTAGGATCACGTCCATTAGGGTGCTTATAGCGATTGCTGCTTTGCACAATCTCGAAATACACCAAATGGATGTGAAGACGGCCTTCTTAAATGGAGAGCTAGAAGAAGAAATCTATATGGATCAACCCGAAGGATTTGTAGTACCCGGACATGAGAGAAAAGTATGCAAATTGGTTAGATCCTTATACGGTCTTAAACAAGTGCCCAAGCAGTGGCATGTTCGATTTGACAATGCGATGTTGTCAAATGGATTCAAATATAATGAATGTGACAAATGTGTGTACTACAAAGGCACGTTTGACAATTTTGTGATTGTTTGCCTTTATGTAGACGACATGTTGATCATGGGTAGGAATCAACAAGTGATTGTTGACACCAAACGAATGTTGGAGAAGAACTTCGATATGAAAGATATGGGTGTGGCTGATGTGATTCTTGGAATCAAAATCATAAGGCAACCTAATGGAATTGTCCTATCACAATCTCATTATGTTGAGAAAGTGCTAAGGAAATTCGATGCCTATGATAGTTCACCAGCCAAAACACTGTTAGAGCTCAATGTTCACTTTGTTAAAAACAAAGGTGAACCTGTTGGTCAAGAAGAATATGCAAGGGTCATTGGTAGTCTAATGTACTTGACTAACTGTACTAGACCAGATCTTGCATATGCCGTGAACAAATTGAGCAGATACACGAGCAATCCCAGTAATGATCACTGGAAGGCTCTTGTAAGAGTTTTGAGATACTTAAAGTATACTCTTAACTTGGGTTTACATTATACAAGTTTTCCACCTGTACTTGAAGGGTACAGTGATGCAAATTGGATATCTGATTCAAATGACTCCCACTCCACAAGTGGATACGTGTTTACGATCGGTGGGGGGGCAGTGTCGTGGAAGTCCATGAAACAAACTTGTATATCTCGTTCCACGATGGAATCAGAGTTTATCACTCTAGATAAAGCAGGTGAAGAAGCGGAGTGGCTTCAACACTTTCTAGAGGATGTTCCTTGTTGGAACAAGCCTGTGCCATCAGTGATGATTCACTGTGATAGCCAAGCGGCTATCGGTCGTGCACAGAATAATATGTACAACGGTAAGTCGAGACATTTACGTCATCGACATAATACCGTTAGACAATTGATCTCGAATGGTGTGATATCCATTGATTATGTGAAATCAATTGATAACCTTGCGGATCCGCTAACCAAAGGGTTAAACCGAGATCAAGTGTGTAAATTGCTAGAGGGAATGGGATTGAAATCACATTATGAATGAGTGTAGTGGATACCCAACCTAGATGATTGGAGATCCCAAGAACTAGGTTCAATGGGACAACTAAACTACACAAGTTCGAGTGATAACACCGACGAGATATTGTCTTTTCTAGTGGCGTTGCCTTGGAAAATGACTTATCTACCCTTCCCTAAAGATAGCAAGTGAGGTGTTATGAGCCTGCATGTGGTATAGGTTAAGTCCTAAGTGACTTTTAATGACTCCTGAAAACCTCATGATGGTTGAGCTAGGCAGGAATGCTCGGAATAGGAGGTCACCTATATAAGTGGAAGTGGGAGCCGCTTCAAATGAACACTTATGAATCCAAAGGGGGTGTCCATGGCCTGTAACGAAACCAAACGTGAGAACGAATAGAGGTTGAAATGTTAATGTTTCAATGTTGTTGTCTCGGTACACACGATGTAGGATTAGTTCAAGGTATTCTTACCACTAAGCCGTCGGTGTGCCCGATGACATTGAAGATGAACGGTCCAAAGCCATAAGCTACCGGTTCAAGTGCATTAACGGTTCTCGAAACTGAGTTGGCTATGCATCATGCATTTCGGCATTTCCACTCATGGGGAGGATTGTTGGTAATTCGGGTACTTTATGGTAAATTCTCGATGTGAAATATTTAATTTTGTCGTAATTAAATATTACCAACATAATCTACGCGAAGAGTAGATGATTGTGGTATATTTGTTTTCTCAAATCCGAATTCCGGTGAGTGAGAAATGAGACCACAAAGTGACATGGGTTGGTGGGATTATTACATGAAGTGAACATGTAATAAATGAAGTGTATCCCACATTGATAGATTAAAGTAATTAATCTATGTTTTGAGGTGTGTAATAAACATGTATTGCAATTTGAATGTGGATAATTACACCACATTTTGCACATGAGGAATTACACATGAATGTTGAACGCATTTTGCACATGGTGAAAATACATTCAAAACTTGTAACGGCTCCATTGATGGCGTCGGTTACCCATGTGTCATGCCTTTTAATGGTCCAGCCTTGATGGCCGAGATAGGCTCCCCTTTGGTGGACATGTCTATAAATAGACATGCATTGTGTTGTCTCTTGCCCCCGGTTCCCCAAACATCAGACAACTCACGTAGCCAGAGATACTGCAACATTTCCCTCATATTGCTGCATCGTTTTTGCTGTTCTTCTGCAACTCAGTTTCGCCTCTATTCAGTTCGCCAGAGCCTTTGCGATTTGCGGTGCTGCCTCGTAAAGGACGAAGCCATTTTACCTTTGGGGACAAACCACCGTTAGACGAGTACTACGTTGGCAAATTTGTCTTGCGGGAAGAGGGCTTCCTCGACTCGGCTGTGCTATTGCACTTCTTTTTATTTATTTAATATTGTTATTTCATTTTATTTAATTGTTCTCGTACTAGCAGTACCTGCAAATATAGTTGTAAAAACTTGTTGTAATAGATATAATTAATTGCAATGTTTTTAGTTCATCTTTACAGATCTTGGAACCAACAACTTGGTGTGCTATTTACTAAAAATTGCTAAAAATGTTTACGAGACACCTGTAAAATTAAAACTCATAAAGTTTGATTCTAAAAAAAAATTTAAAAAAATCATAAAGTCGACCACAAGGGAGGCGACTAGGGTTCCCAATTTCTCCTCCAAACATTATCTTTTGCCTTGTATCTCTTATCAACTTTTTATATCTAGTTAGATAATCTGCAGGAGTAACGTAGGATCTGAAGAACGGACTTTCTTCTCCTTTGATGTGACGCCAACTTTCTTCTCTCTCTATATATGTTTCATCCGATAATTATGATGGATCTAAAATACAAGAGGAGATTTTTATTTATAATTAATATATTATGGGTAGATTAATCGACTTGGAGTAGTTCATGGGCGGAGTACACAATACATACAAATAATAAAATGGGTCTCTAATTAATAAATCCACAATATTGTAGACATAAGAAAAACAATAATATGAACAGAATAAAATGTATGTTAGGAATAATTTATAGTTTTGATAATATGTCAAAAATCGACAATCAACAAAGTTGTATAGAGATTATTCTAGTTAGAACTGAATACAATTTGTATGTAACTTGTAACAAAACAAGATAGAAAATCCACTATTTACAGCTAGTGATCAAATTACCCAATTAATTGATCAAACCAACTAACCTATGTTGGAAAAAATTTACAACATATGTATAAGTTCAAAAGAAACTATCAATTGGAAGGAAGCCTCGATAAATCAATTGTCTCAATAATTAATAGTCAACAAATGAGTATCTCAAAAGAAAAAATATTCCAGTTATATGAAAGATACATGAGAGTAGAAAGGATGTTTCCCTAACATATATAGTGTAAAGTTCAGTTAAGATATTACTACTAAGAACTGAACACATTGTTGATAATAGACAATTGGAGGATTGAGCTTTGAAAATAGAATTATCCTTATTGAAACTGAAAAAAAAAAAAAAAAAAAAGGTCGTAAGACAGTACAAATGGCCTTAATGCATGCATGTAAAGTCTAAAAAGTCATTGACTTTTCAATATCGGCTAGATTTGGAGAGAGCAGTATAAATAAAACCAAAAGAAGAAAAGACTACTACATATAGTTCAAGAATACTTTGAACAGTTGATTTACTAAATACACACTTCGAGCTCTAAACTTTCTCTTCACAATGGAATCCTAAGCACGAGACTTCTAAGATATTCTAATAACTAATGATTATCGGTGTTCTCTCATTTCCTAGAGCAATCATGTAAATTTGAGAACTTCTTAGACTATTTTAGAATGAAGGTATGGGAGGATTCAATGTTCTAGTGGAGAACCGAAAACTACTAACGAATAAGTGACCTGAAGTGCACCTGTGACTTAAAGTGAAGAACTGTTTCAAACTCAGAAGAATTGTAAATGTGATCCGTATTAAATTTTCAAAAATAAAGAAATTTAGTGATTTCCGTTCAAATAAAAAAGAAGAGTGGACGTAAGATCATCTTTCAATCCAAACTACTAAAAATCTGAAGATAGTACAATTGGTCTAGCATAAATAAAAAACACAAGAAGATAAGACTACTACTGTTCAACAAAAAACACTTTGAACGATTGATGTACTGAATACTCTCTTCGAGCTCTATAGTTTCTCTCCACCATGGAATCCTCAGCACGAGATCTCCAAGCTATTCTATTAGCTTGAGTATATCGAAGTTCACTCATATGCCGGAGCAGTTATGTGAATTTAAGACCACCTTAGACTATTTGATAAGGAAGGTATGAGACAATTCAATGTTCTAGTGAGAACCAAAAATCACTACCGAATAAGTCGGGTGAAGTGTTAAAGCTCAAAAGCTGAAGTGTACATGCGATTGAAAGTGAAGAAGACATTCCATTTCAGAAGAACTATAAATGTGATTCGGATTAGATTCTCAAAAATAGTGAAAGTTAGTGTTTTATGTTCAAATCTAAACGAAGAGTGGATTTTTGTTCATTTATTAAATCCGAACCACTATAAATCTTGTCTCGTTTATTTTTAATCTTTCCATGCTTATTGCTTATGTATAATGAAAATTGACGTCTAATAACCGCTCAACATATTCAATTATTTCTCAAGTGGAACTGGCTTTTGGGGCCCACCAAGTTAAAACTTTATATGTTTCATCAAAATATTTTTTTAACTCTAACTCTTGGGACCAACAAATGGTATCAGAGCAGTAAATCTACTTGACAAAATATTTTGAGTCACATTAGAGTAGATCTATTCTCCTTGCTTATTTTTTTAGCGAGTAAAGTATTGAAGCAACAAGTACACCATAAAACTTCTAAAACTCTCAGTTGAGGATTATGTAGTCTGGAAAAGGAGAATCACTTAAAATCTTTAAAGTCTTCATGAGGACATGTGGGATGTAATCACAAGAGGACGTATTCGTATAATTAAAATAAACACTAGTCGAACTGGCTATGTTAATGATATGATGCAAAAGCCAACGAGCGAGTGGACATTCAAAGATAAAAGGAGAAATCAACTTGAATTTCAAGCTCAAGATATTGTCTTCCAAATTATTGATAAGGAACATTTAAAACACCACAATTCATTGTGAAACAGCTAAAGAAGCATGGGATTATATGGAGGATCTCTGCAGAAAATCAGATAAGATAAGACGCAACAAGATACAAGTATGCAATGAGAAATATGAATCATTTGTCATGCTTCCTCGAGAATGTATAAAATGGATGGAAGTAAAATTCAACACTATTGTAAGCAAGCTTTGAGTACTAGAAAGAAGGTACCTAGTTAAATATTTCAATAAAAATTTCTAGCACGAATGCCAAAAAAAGATTTGTTCATCAAAGTTACTAATCTAAAAGAAAGTGATCTATCCAGTGTTCCAGTAAATGTGATCATCGCATCTCACTAGGCATATGCATTTGGCATTGCCCGTGTTAATGATAATTAAGCATAGAAACCATTCCAATCACCCAACAAACACCTAGATAATGCAGTTCTATATGTAAAAAAATAAAATTAAGTCCACCACATCATTTAGGATCTATTCAAGTGAAAGGCCAATCGGACCATCAAATTGATCAACAAAAGCCACTACCTCGTCAAAGATCACAGAAGATAACACAATACACAAACTAGAAGAGTTTGACTAGTTTCGCAGTGGATTCACCCATCACCAATCAAGCAGCCCCAATATTGGTGGCCTACTGGCCTACTGCGCATGGTAAGAGTGAAGTGCATGACAGTGTTGAATATGTTCATGCAACTCAAGATGAAGAATCATTGATGGCTTTATTCATCAAATATTTGTAAAAAGGGCTTCTACCAACGGACTAAACTTAAGCAATCCAAATAACTAAGAAAGCTACCAGGTTTGCATTAATTAAAGGAAAATTATACTAAAGGTAATTTGAAGGACCCCTTCTTCGCTATGTAAGAAAAGGCCATAGGAAGGAAATCCTACTAGAAATCCACAATGGGAAATGATGAGGAAATGTCGGAGCAAGAATCCTTGCTTAAAGAGCCCTTACAGTTGGATTCTATTGCTTAACTTTAAAGAAGTACTCACAAGAAATGTAAGAAAGTTTAACAGGTGCCAGTGATTCGCATTTGTCAATGGTAAACTAGCAGAACCATTACATTTGAGTATTCGTCATGGCCTTTCTGTAGATAGGGAATAGGCATAGTGGGAAAATTACCAAAGGGAGCCGGTTAGAAGGAGTTTTTCGTGATAGCAACCAACTATTTTAAAGTTCACGACACTGAGATGATGAGTTTCATTTGGAGACATATCTTATGCCACTTTGGTTTACCAAGAGAGATAAAGAATGATAACAACCCATAGTTTATATAAAATAAATTTAAACAGTATTGCTCAAAATGGGCATCCAACTCCAATATTCAACACCTCCTTATCCTGAAGCAAATAGTTTAGCTGAATCCACAAACAAAACCATAATGAATATGATTAAGTAGTGGTTAGAATCACATAAAACAAAATTAGTAGAAGAACTCTCCACGGTGCTTTGGGCATATCGCAAAACAAAGAACATAGCCATGGGAGAATTGCCCTTTGCACTAGAATATGGGTCTCAAGTGATGGCTCCGATCGAGGTGGAATGAGAAAGTGAACATGTTGAGTTTTTGAATGAAAAAGGAAATCTTGTCAACTCAATTGGATATTATGAATTACTTGATGAAGGGAGGAACTAAGTTGCTTAGAAAATGACCAAACATCAGTTCAAGTCAAAATGTATCATAATCATTCAGCAAGGTTGAGGAGCTTTGGCAAAGGGGTATGATCGATGCAAAATCTGCATACAGATTATTGCAAATGACAAATAAATTTATAATAACCCGAAGGTTGTCGAACCCACAGGGATAGTACAACGAAGATATTTCATATACTAAATATAGTTTTTCAATCTCTTGTTTAGGCAAATCCAATTTTAGAGGGGTTTTGAGTTTTTATAAAAATAACTTTAAATAAATTCAAATAAAAGAAATAACAGATTCCAGGGAAATCTTCTAAACTGATCAACATGCATGAAACAAATAATTCAAACCCATAAAAGATATTTTGGTGGTAAATCTCTTAAAGTGGAATTAATTCCTTGGTCGGGCAATTAATACTTAGATTATTAATTAATGATTATCTCCTCGCGATCTCAAAAATAAAAGTTAATCTATCTCAATAAAAATCTGATTAAACCTACAATTGAATTCTTCTTGGTCGGACAGAAAATTAATTATATTAAACTCTTTATTCCTAATATAATCCTTCAATAAATAACTAAAACCTATTCCAATTTTCATCTCTCGATCTTTCAATTGAAAATATATTTGAAATTAAATCAAAGAGTTTAAACAAAATTTAGGGTTTAAGTAATTCGAATCAAAACATGAATTGTAAACCTACAATCTTAAAGGTTTTAGCCTCGCATATTAAAAATAAAGATTAAAACAGAAAGTAAAGATTGCATTGAAAATAAAGTACTGAAATGTAAAGAATAAAAAAAATAAAGGTTTTGATTCCACCCACTTGAAAACAAAAGAAAACTAAACAATGAACTAGGATTATAAACAATGGACTTGCTATGAGTTTATATAGAGGTAGGTCTTGAGGCCTTCAACTACAGGAATTGATGTTATTTGGCAACTTTGTCTCAAATCTCGCCCAACACTTTAACTTGGTAATTTTCCTTTTCAATTTTTGCCACATTTGTGAAAGTAAAAAATTCCTTCCTTGAAAAATCATTCAAGTCGACCGACATGAGTCTGCATCAGTCGACGCACCTCCTCTTGGGTTGATCTTCCTCCGGCTTGAAATCTTCCTGCGTCGATGACTGCATGTCGATCGACACAAAGCTGTGTCGGTCGACACGGACAATTTCCATGCATTGGTAGATTTTTCTCCACTTCGGTCAAAACAGAGCACCTTGTGGCGGATTTCTTCTTGTTTTCATCACTTATCTCTTTTTTCAATGAATTTTCCTACAAATATTCACACCACAACCATAACGCCCACTAAAATATACTCATGCTCAATTTATTTACAAAAACATACTAAAATGCATAAAAGAAATAAGAAACAATTGCGATAAGTGAGTAGAAATATGAGCTTATCAGGGTACTTGTGCTACGTCGAGTGTTTCAAAACGGGCAAGAACTTAATATAGGAAAGCTTGGGTCGACATGGGAAGGAATCTATGTCATTGATCAAGTTGTGGGAAACAGAGCTTATTCCCTTTGAATTCTAGATGGATAACCAATAAGCAAACCATGGAACATTAAATATTTGAAGAGGTTCTACTCTTAAAATGCGGTTCGTCTCTTCTCTTTCGTAGTTTTAAATTACAAAGTTTTTCTTGAACTCAAGCATTAAATTACGAAGAGCTAAATTCATTTGTGGCTGGTTTGTTCGTATATTCTTATCTATATGCAATTTTTTCTTTATGTTAAAAGAGAACAATGTTTTGATTTCGAGAGATGTATAAATAAGTACCGATGTCTCGATGGAACTTATTTTTAGTTTCCTGAATATGATGAGAATTTGGTTATATTTTATAGTCGAGTTTCTATCATTGGTAATAATTGTGTTATCCATCATTGATTACTGAGTAGCTCTCTATATCATTAGTTGTCTACATAAAAACTTCTAATGAACATTGCTTTTATTTTATCATGCGTTCAAGAAATATTTTCTTCTCAAGATATGGATCTTACATGTCTGTTATATATGAGACTTAATCACTTCTGTCTCAAACATATTAAACAACTCATAGATGGTGGAACATTAGAATCAGTCCTGATTTGTTCCATATTGAGAGTGCAAATCTAGTTTGGAGGATAAGATGTTGACATGTCCCATTAATCTTAAAATGGATTAAGCAACTCTTGGTTAATGAAACAACGGATTTAATCCAGCCTTGTTTCTCTTTGAGTTGGCGGATCCTGGATAGATAGTAATAATATTGACAAGGCCTTTCAGGCAAGTAAGTCTCGATACGGTGATATGTTGGAATTGATCCATCTCGACTAGTGTGGACTGATGATGTTCACTTAAGCTCTAGAGGGTATGATTATTATGTCATTTATTTGACAATTACTAAAAATACTAATGTGTCTATTAGCTTTGCCGCAAGTTAGAATAGTTTGAGTAACTCAAACATTCAAGGTGGTAGTGGAAAAGAAGCTAATTATGACTATCAAGTCATTCCTTTTTAAATGTGATTGATAACACCTCAGTAATGAGCTTAGATAGTACTAGTCATACAATTAGGTTGTATTCCTAATAGACTACACCATGATTCTCATCCTGATGGTGTAATAAGAGAAGAACTTCGAATTCTTTTGAAGATTGATATATTCATAATGATTTAAAGAATTCTACCAGATTCGTTTCTTAGAAATCCTTGAAAGCAAAAGTAATCTTATTTGGGTGATTTTAAGTCAGTTCCAAAAGTTTTTCTAGAGTTATGACTATAACATATGTTTAATAGGTCATAATGGTTTTTAGAATATTTAGTTTTAATAACTAAACAGGACACAGATGGGATAAAATCAAGATAATGTTGTTTATAGGATATTTTAGGAAGAAACAAATGACGAGTATAGTCTTGAGAATAAAAAAGTTCGTTGTTGACGTCAACGAAGGAATTTTTTAGACTAAATAACCGTACTATCAAATGTGATTTGGTTCTTCCAAATGTTGAAGATAATGATGCATTTCCATTAGGAAAACCCTTTGTGAGTGTAGATGTACCTAGATTGGTATAGTATCATATACATAGTCGATGGTGCAAGGTTTGGAACCACGAGGAACTGCACTGACTACTGACGTATCACTAATGCTTCATTGCAGTGGGAGGTTGTACTTTATTCTAAATTTTGATCTGGTTGATAGTAGTCCCCGAAACTAAAGTGAAGTAGTATCTGACAAGGATATAGACAAGTAGTTCATCACCATTAATTCACTAATAGAATTCATTTTGTTATGTACCAAAAGTCTTGACTACTAGATAGCTTTATAGCTATAGTCCATGAGTAAGTATACAAGTGATATAGAGGAGCGAATGAAATTAGTATTTCTTGAATAAGAAATAGTTGGTGGTAAAGTATTATTGTTAGTAAGAGAGCATAGACTATAATGGAACTTTTCACCTGCAAGCCGTAATCAAGTTCATTCGGATACTCCTGGCCATAGCAGCACTTAGAAACCTAATAATCTGGCAGTTGAAATGGTCAGAAGGTTTTGTGTAGTAAGGAAAAAGTATCTTATCTGCAAGCTTTGGAAGTCCTTCTATGGACTTAAGCTTACCTGTCATAGAACTTACGTTTAAATGACGTGATTAAATCCTATGGAATTTCACTATGCTTGAATGAGAGATCTGTGTGTTGGTTATGTGATAGTGGTAACATGGTGTATCTTGCATATTATGTAGATAATACTCTCCTATTTGGCGATAATGTGGAAGTATTATCAAGCATTCGGAGATGGTTATCTGAACGGTTGAAGATATTGGATGACAAGGACACAGGGTACATTCTTAGGAGCAAAGTCTTGCATGTTTGCTAAAAGAGAATGTTAAGTTTGTTCGTAACGTTTTGCATGGTTACTGTATAATATCTTATATCATGTTATGCGGTTTGCATAGTTGATAGTTATCAGTCTTAACATTGGACAAACACAATACAGTTGAGAGTATATGCTGTGGGTTAGGGTTTGGGTCTCCTGGTGGAATAGATCATAATAATTTCTTACTGTAACTATATGTTCACTTTGGGTAATAGAATTATGTAATGGCAAAGTGTAAAACTATTGAGTTTTTTGGAACTCTAGCATAGTAGAATATGATCTGGGTATTACAAATTAGAATTACATAATATCACTTGTTTAAGTGATAGTACTAGTGCCGTTGCAAATTTTTGCTACCCATAATTCATAAAGTGATTTAACATATATAGTTAAGTACCAAAATAAGAGAAGACATGCAATCGAGTAAATAGTATAAAAGTCTTTCTTTAACTGCTTGATTTGTAAAAGGATCAGATGAAAATCTATGATGGCATTCATATGTTAAAGAGGATGAATTGGAAAGCGGAAATGCTTCACGCTCTTGGTAGTTAGAACATAACTCATCAGGTATAACTATGACCATTTTTTATGAAATTGTTTTCTTGCATCTTTATGGTATCCATCGGCCAATATTCGAGCATTACTTTGATAATTCACGATCCATTAAATGGAATGGATGAAGCCATATTTTTTTTATTTCTCTCCCTTTATTCTCCTTCCTCTTTAAAAAACATTATAATTATCCTTCTTTTTGTAGGGAATGGATGAAGCTCGATATTACACTTATTTTGCCTTGGAACAACTGACTAAATTTGATTTCAAGTTTAGACATGCTATCCAGGCCAATAATGAAGTTATTCAAGAGATACAAGATGAAATTTGAAGGAGAGGGACTCACTTAAGAAGATGACTAAAGAGAATTTAGCTTGCTTCGGAAAGGAAAAGCCATTACTAGCGGCTAATGTCGTATGCCTGCACACTCAATGGGTATCAAACAAATGATAGAGTTCTTAGATAAAGAAGGGAGAGGGCCTTAATCGCATGGATTTTGTCGGATACCTTCGAGAGCAAAAATCTGGAAGTGGTCGATGTCTGCAAGGTCTTAGAGGAGATGATACGCAAATTTTTTTATTACAAGTTTAAAGGTCGTGGTATAGGTACCACAGATCTTGTATTTATCTTAACTCATTCCGAAGTGCCACCAATTGTGTCTCTTGCTCGGTTAGTTGAATCATCTTCTTCCAATCATTTTGACCATTTATAGTTTGTTCCTTTGATGTTTTGCACTGGAATCCTCCCTCAGAATGAACTTTTGTTGATTTATTTGTTTCTGAATGAAAACAATTGAGAAGAATTGGTTCTTATGAAAATTTTAACATATAAAAATTGAACCAAAAAATAAATTATTGTGGGATCACCAATTCATCAAAGAATGAACTAATCTGAAGGCAAAATCTCCAACTACTTCAACGAAAACCAAGTGTTGCATTAACTATGGAGATGGTACTATATCACATCCAGGCTGCCTATCTGTCGTGCCTACTTGCATTATATAAGCTGACTTATAAATACTATTACCACTACCAATAAGGTAGCAATAGTTATCTAAACTAGAGATATATATGCATACATTATATAGCAAACATGATTTATAGATACTGCTACCACTACGCATAAAGTAGGAGTAGTCATCTAAACATGTATAAGTTATATTTGCAATTGACATACCTTTTCCCTTAGTGTCAAACACCGGACATATTTCCTTACAAATATCCTACCTCGCCATACCTGAAACACTTGCTTACCTCTTAAGACTTTTTAAGGTCATCTGTTGATCTTATGACCGTTTACTTTATTCTTCCTACTACCGATGTCTCACTTCTTTCTTTTAACTTTTAGGTGAAATAGAAGGGCTCTTAGCAGTAGATAAAATAAAATTTTCCTTTGTTGAGATAAGATCTCGAAGTTCCTCATACACTGCATGCTTCATCTTATTTTTCTCAACCATCAGACTGAAGTCTTTTGAAGACTTCTGTGGGAAACTGAGGACTAAATTTATTCTAGTTAAACCATTAATTTCACCTCAGCTTTAATGTGTACTTGTCCATGAACTGAATCACGGACATCACATATTCACACACTGATCCGCCATCATCCAATTACTATCTAACAATAACCCTATGAGACTGGATATGCTAATCATTTCCCGTGCATCCATAAGTGATGATGATATTGCTTAATATCTATCGCATACTCACAATTCTGAAATCCGTGTTGTAGCATGCATGACGTTAGTCACAATGTGCATGCTCTTTCAAAAGAGAATGTTAAGTTTGTTCGAAACTTTTGCATGGTTACTGTATAATATCTTATATCATGCTATGCGGTTTGCATAGTTGATAGTTATTAGTCTTAATAATGGACAAACACAATACGATCGAGAGTATATGTTGTGGGTTAGGGTTTGGGTCTCCTGGTGGTCTAGATCATAATAATTTCTTACTGTAACTATATGTTCACTTTGGGTAATAGAATTATGTAATGGCAAAGTGTAAAACTATTGAGTTTTATGGAACTCTACCATAGTAGAATATGATCTGGGTATTACAAATTAGAATTAAGTAATGGTTATTCATTTGCATATAATATCACTAGTTTAAGCCATGGTACTAGTGCCGTTTCAAATTTTTGCAACCCAGAATTCATAAAGTGGTGTAACATATAGAGTTAAGTACCAAAATAAGAGAAGACATGCAATCGAGTAAAAAGTATAAAAGTTTTTCTTTAACTGCTTGATTTGTAAAAGGATCACACGAAAATCTATGATAGGCATTCATATGTCAAAGAGGATAATTGGAAAGCCGAAATGCTTCACGCTCTTGATACTTAGAACATAACTCATCAAGTATAACTACGACCATTTTTTATGAATTTGTTTTCTTGCATCTTTATGGTATCCATCGGCCAATATTAGAGCATTACTTTGATAATTTACGATCCATGAAATGGAATGGATGAAGCCATAATTTTTTTTATTTCTCTCCCTTTATTCTCTTTCCTCTTTCAAAAATATTATAATTATCATTCTTTTTGTAGGGAATGGATGAAGCTCGATATTACACTTATTTTGCCTTGGAACAACTGACTAAAACTGATTTAAAGTTCAGACATGCTATCCAGGCCAATAATGAAGTTATTCAAGAGATACAGTATAAAATTTGAAGGAGAGGACTCACTTCAGAAGATGTCTGTAGAGAATTTAGCTTGCTCCGGAAAGGAAAAGCCATTACTAGCGGCCAATGTCGTATGCTTGCACACTCAACGGGTATCTAATAAATGATAGAGTTCTTAGATTAAGAAGGGAGAGGGCCTTAATCGCATGGATTTTGTCGGATACCTTCGCAAGAAAAAATCTTGAAGTGGTCGATGTCTGCAAGGTCTTAGAGGAGATGATGCGCAAATTTTTTTATTACAAGTTTAAAGGTCGTGGTATTGGTAAAACAGATCTTGTATTTATCTTAACTCATTTCGAAGTGCCACCAGTTGTGTCTCTTGCTCGGTTAGATAAATCGTCTTCTTTCAATCATTTTGATTATTTATAGTTTGTTCCTTTGATGTTTTGCACAGAATCCTCCCTTAGAATGAACTTTTGTTAATTTATTTGTTTCTGATTGAAAAGAATGAGATGAATTGGTTCTTATGAAAATTTCAACATATAAGAATTGAACCAACAAATAAATTAGTGTGGGATCACCAATTCATCAAAGAATGAACTAATCTGAAGGCGAAATCACTAACTGCTTCAACGAAAACCTTGTGTTGCATTAACTATGCAGATGGTACTCTATCACATCTAGGCTACCTATCTGGCGTTCCTACTTGCATTATATAAGCTGACTTAAAAATACTATTACCACTACCAATAAGGTAGCAATCGTTATCTAAACAAGAGATATATATATGCTTACAATATATAACAAACATGATTTATAGATATTGCTACCACTACCCATAAAGTAGGAGTAGTCATCTAAACATGTATAAGTTATATTTGGAATTGACATACCTTGTCCCTTGGTGTCAAACACCGGACATATTTCCTTACAATATTTTACCTCATCATACCTGAAACACTTACTTCTTAAGACTTTTTAAGGTCATCGGTTGATCTTATGACCGTTTACTTTATTCTTCCTGCTTTCGATGCCTCGCTTCTTTCTTTTAACTTTTAGGTGAAATAGAAGGGCACTTAGCAGTAAATAAAATAAAATTTTCCTTTGTTGAGATAAGATCTCGAAGTTCCTCCTACACTTCATGCTTCATCTTATTTTCTCAACCATCAGACTGAAATCATTTGAAGACTTATGTGGCAAACTGAGGACTAAATTTATTCTAGTTAAACCATCAATTTCACCTCATCTTTGATGTGTACATGTCCATGAACTGAATCACGGACATCACATATTCACATACTGATCCGCCATCATCCAATTACTATCTCACAATAACTCTATGAGACTGGATATGGTAATCATTTCCCATACATCCATAAGTGATGATGATATTGCTTAATATCTATCGCATACTCACAATTCTGAAATCCATGTTGCAGCATGCATGATATAGTCACAATGTGCACGCTCTTTCAAAAGAGGACTTATGAGTAGTTGGATTAGGACAGAAAAATTCTGGAGTAAATTAGTGTTCATATGCAATTAATGAAATATCAAATTGCATTTCCATTTCAGGAAAGTAGGACCAGATAATAAATATATAGCAAGCGTATAATAGGAAAAGTTTATAATAACATGTATCGTCGTCAATTAGTTATTGACCTCCAAAAGATTTTAAAAAAATCATTTGTTTTTGGTTATTTACCTTTCTGGAGTTGTCTGGAGTCTTCTTTTTTAGTTGGTTTATCTGTTCAAGTCTGTGGTATTTTCTAGGAATTTTTGAGTCATTCAGAATGGAGAAAAGTGTCGTAAAAGGCAAGAGAGTGTGAGATTAATTGAAATAAATTAAACCATGTTCCACTAACTCCAGCATACATTCCACAAGCCATTCATCCACATTCATCAACCAAAAATGTAAAAAGAATAAAACAATGAACCTCAAATCAATACCAATCAATAAAAGATAACAACCATTCTAGATCCAACATATCCAAATCCAAAAATATAGTACAACCATATTGAATCCATCCAATCAATATCCAAACATGAGGGAAACAATCTAATCCAAAGCAAGGTAGGATAGGGAGAAGAGTAAATCGAAACCGGCAACTGGCACATCCCCCCAGACTTAGTCAAGTTAGACTAAGTTTCTAAAATAGGCTGACGGTGACCACTCACTCCTCTCGGTTATGTGGCGAACTATCACGACAGCGACGATATGTCATGGGAATGCGGCGCTGCAGCTCCCGGACATCATCGTGGATCTCCCCAAGGCGGATGTGAATGCCCTCAAATCGGGAAGCTATCTCAGCCTGATCAGTCAAGTAGCAAGTCTAGAATGCAGCAAAGTCCCTCTATATCGAAGTCATCCTCATGTCTTAAACCCTGCATAAAAACTGACAAAGACTCAAAAGTATCAGAGGTCCTCTGCATCATCATAAACATATAATGCTGCCACTCCTCCGTGGGCTGTTGATGAAGATCTTGTTGGCAAGATTTATTAAGATATTTGAAGAAGATTCATTGAAGATATGATTGAAGATTTCATTTATCTTGATAAGATTTGGTAGTTAGTTATTTAAGTAATTTTGGATTGTATCTTTTAGATATATTTTATTTTCTTAGTTTATTAGGATTTGATTTCCTTATGAAATTAGGATTGGATTTCCTTATGAAATTAGGATTGGATTTCCTTATTAGATTAGGATTTGATTTCCTTATTAGGATTTGAGTTTGCTTATATATAGGCCTAGTTATGGAACAAATAATTCAGTTTTCATTTCAATAATAATTTTGTAAGTTATTTCTCCAATTTTGAAAACTCATGAATTTCTCTGGATTACCTTGAAATTCAAAATTGATTTATCAATCGGACTTTCACATCTGTTTGTGGCATCTTCACTATATCCTTCGTTGTTGGATCAATTCGTTTCTTGGGTCGTAGGAGATTTTCAATCTGGACTACGGTACTTGAAGGCTTTTGAATCCAAAGGGGTTGAAACATTGTTTAGACTCACAAGTTTAACGTAAAAACTTTTATTTACTATATATGTATTCCTTTCCCACTTCATACACATATATAGCACATTTTATGCTTAGATTGATTATTTATGAGTAAAGGAGAATTATTTCACTTTAGATGCAAGCTACTATAATGTTAAGTTTAGCAAGATTACTTTCTATTAACAAAGAATTAGAGAGGTGGGTTTCTTTATGTGTATACATATTGTTAAGGTTATAATCATTGTTACTAATGTGTTATTTGTATGACAATATATGGATCCTATAGGATCAAAGCATTGATATGGATCCTTATGGATCAAAAGCATGAATATGGATCCTTATGGGTCAAAATGCATGGATATGGATCCTTCGGGGTCACAAGTATGAATGGCTTCGTTTAAAAAAGCATGACTCGGCATGATGCGATAAGGCCAAGAAATTCAAGGTGATGAGGCGAGATGTGAAGGCGAGCGCATCATCGAAATGAGGCGACCATTTCTGAAAATTTTTGTATAAATTATATATACTTAATATTTTCTAATTTAAATGCACAAGTTTAATGTTATAAATACAAATATCAAATAAAAAACATATATATCATAGCAATAAATAAATAAGAAACATACATTGAATAGTAGATTCAAAAATCGAACTTCAACATCATCATCCTAATCCAAGTTCAACAAACCCACAAATTCAAGTTCAACAAACCCCCAAATCCATAAGTTTTTCCTCAACTACATTAAAGCAAATATAATTAAAAGACCACAAAATCTAGTCATCGATATCTTCTTCCCCAGGTTAAGACATTCCAAGATCCTCTTCTTCTCCATCCACCAAATGAAATTTCTTGGGATCAAACTTGGATGAAATTCCTTTTGGTGGTGCAGTTGTGCCCTCATTACTCGCTCTTATGGGCATTCTAGTCATATAAGACGGCTCTTCCGCACTAGAAACTCTAGCCACCATACCCTATGTTAGATTATCACCTTCAAAAACATCCTCGTCCATCCTTCCCATCAACCAGTCATTGTTTTCATCAATCTCACTCATCAAAATTCGATTGATTGTAGCTTTCAATTCAAAGTGTCATACTAGCTGACGATTAGCTTTCACAAACACCATAGCATTGAGATGACTTTGTGCCAATCTATTTCTTTTCTTTGTATGTAACTATTGAAAAATAAATAAATTTATCATACAAGTTCATATTTCGAAGTAATAAAAAATTTGTAATTAGAAACTTACGTGTTGAAACACACTTCAATTTCTTTCACAACCTGTTGCACTGCACTACAAGTAAGGCTAAGAACTCGCACAATGAATTTTCTCAAATTTAGAACATTTGATCCAAAAGTCATCCACCACCAAGCTATTAAAAATAACAAAATAGGCAATTAATAATTGCATATTGTGAATTAATTTAAATTATAAAACTTGTTACCTGGAGATTTTTTTCTTTCGATGTCTTATGGTTAATTCATCAGCAAACATTCCCGAACCATTTTGATACGCCATCGATTCTTCCATAATCTTATCATGTGTCTCTAAATCAGGAGTCAACATTCGCATGCATGCGTACAATCCTTTGATCACCTCGCTACAATCATCAATTGAGGGATTATCTCAATAGATTGTCGGATTCAAATAATGATCGGCTGCATGCAAAGGACGATGCAATTGACACTCTCAACTTCTATCAATTATTTCAAACACACTCTTGAAATGTTCTTTTTTTGTCATCAAAGTTATTAAAAAGGGCCTCTTTTGCCCTATCCATCGCCTCATAAATATATCTCATAGGTGGTTTCTTGTCTCCATCCACGATCCTTAGGACTTTCACTAATGGACCTGTAACATTGAGAGCATAAACAACATTATTCCAAAATGATTCTTGCAACACATAATCAGTGATCTTCTTTCCCCTGGCTTCTTTTGACCACTTGCTTGTAGTCCAATCATTAGAAATCATCATCTTTCTCAAATTATTTCACTACTTGTGCATTTGAGAAAGAGTGATGAAAGAGGTAGCAAATCTGTTGATTGTTGGCCGATACAAATCTCCTTAATTTTTTAATCTTGTCATCATATTCACAACCCCTATATGGTTATTATAGGGATATAACTATTGATGAACATTGCTTTCTTTAAAGCATTTTTCACTTTGGAGACTTTCGTTCCAATATCTTCTAGGATAAGATCGATGCAATGTGCCGCACATGGGGTCAAATAAAGATTAGGTCTCTTAGCCTAAAGCGATTTTCCTAATAAATATAAAAAAATAGTACTATTTGAGTTGATATAAATAGAAACAAGTTAAATTGTTAAGTAAGATGAGAAATCATTCTTACCAGCCATAACATAGTTTGATGCACTATCAGTTACCACTTGGACTACGTTCTCTTCACCAACCTCCTCCACCATCGATAGATCCACATCCTTTTGTTATTTCAAAAACATCTACAGACTTGATGAAGACTGAACCTTTAGGAGAGTTGACAAAAAAATTGATGATCTTGTTTTTAGTAATTGACTAAAACCATCCATCAGACATAATTTTATATCCTTTTCAAGCCCATTCTTTTTTGTGCTCGTCAATGAGTGAGAAGGTGTCATCCACTTCTTTCTTCAACAATGGAACCTGCAACTCATACATGCTTAGAGGTTTCATTCCCCGACCAGATTGCCCAATTGACTCAATCATAACTGCAAAACATTTAGAATTAGCAGCATTGAATTATCATAAAAGAAGCTAGCAATATCGCGGCAGGTCTTCTCTCTCAAGTCTTTCTTGCAAGCATCATTTATTGTTAGTTGTTTTGCCTCCTTTCTACCTCTCACAACATCTCGAGCATTAGTTGCTAAATACAAGTCCATTGGTCCTTTTTGAATCCAAAAATCGTGCATGGGTTTTATGGTACAACTCCTCCACAACCAAATGAGTTAAGGGATTGGTACTCTACCCTAACTAAAAATGATCTCGAAAAAAACCCAAAATATTATTGCACCTAATGGAGTAACTTGATTTCATAATTATAGTAGTGGTTCAATCTTAATGATGAATGAGTTTCTTCTGACAACTAGAGTTTGGCTTCAAATTATCTAGAGCCACATATCCCCTACCCTAGACCGGTCACCCAATGGGAATCGCACCTTTGTCTTAGACTCTTTGGCTCAAAGTCTCACGCAGTTATCTGGTAAACATTTCTTCCCATCCCTGGTGACTACACTATGCATAAGGAAGGGTATCCTTATCATTGAGCATGATGAGAGAGATTTGCGAAGGACACTGGTTGTTGCACTTGCACTGGTAAAAAGATTCCACTTTTGAGTCATCTTCTACTAAAACACATTATGTACCACAGCCATAACATGAGGTTGGACCTTCCACAACACATTCACAAGCTAACAAAGATCGGCTCCTGAGTGTCATCCAAGATCTTCACGATGACAACGTAATGAGGGAGATTGCTTGAGGTTTTAGTAGAACATTATTGCAGTTACTAAAGAGAGAAAATGTAGAGCAGGCTACCTACACAACATCCAGGATGACCATGATATGCCGTTTCTATCTGAAAGAGATTGAATGCTCCAGTGGTATTGTAAATGCATCTCAAATTTTTTTGTCATCCTACTCACCTCATGGAATGAGAAATATTCGAAGAATGATTGAGTTATCGCAGGTCCAGTCTTCCTAGTTTACCTCTAATTAATTCAAAACTCCTCTTTTATTAGTTTGGTTTATTCTTATTTCTACTCTATGTTGGTTTGACTTTTTTATCTCTATTGTGTGTTTTGATGTGGTTGTACTTATTTAGCATGTAATTAAGGATTAGCTGTTGAATGGTTGTTTCCTTTTGATGTTCTCGTGCATTTGTTTTTGCTTGTGTTTCGTATTTAGGGATTATTGTAAAGTTGTCAAAGGATGAGGGAATAGCCGTACAACTGACACTCGAACAGAAGAGGGCAGCCCAATTAAACCAAAAAAAAGATCTTATTATGGGAGGAAGCCGAGACAGTTTGCCCAGACCCTCATTTGGTTGAAAAACTGTACAACACGGAACTGTTATACTATCTAACGGTATATCCTAAACGGTTTCATCCTTTTATAGTGGTTGAGTTTCATAACAATGTCGAGATTGCCAAAGATGCAAAATTATTCACCACAACTTTAGCTGGAGTACCAATCCGAGTTCACCCCTAGATGCTAAGTAGACTATTCAAGTTGAAGAACAATGGGGCGGAGGTTGCCAATTATAGATATAGTGTTCGAGAGGAGATGAAGGGCATTGGAGGAACTGGAAGAAGGAATCGGTAAAAACTCATTGGAAGGAGACCACCAAAACTTTAGAACTTGACAGTTTCTACAAGTTCTTGGGTGATATTGCTATTAGAATGCTTCAATGTGAAGTGGGTTCACACTCAGAATTAGTAAGAACAAATACTCTGTCATAATGGAGATTGATGATGAGGTCTGCGGGAACTGGGTTGAGCTCATCTTTGAAAGAATTTTGGAGAATGTTAGGAGAAACCCCACTCTATCAGACAAAGGAGTTTCTTCGGGCTGAAAATCAGGTTTTTGATAGAGAAATTGGTGCACAATGTAGATGAGGGAGAAGCTCTGGTAGCCTCAGACTTTATTCCACCACACAACAATATTCAAGAGATTTTCAGTTCTGAATCTGAGCAAACTGAAACTGAGAAAGAAGACACTTTCCAGCAGGCTATGCAACAATTCCAATTGATGTGAGGATACCCTGATCAACTCCCACAAAAAAAAAATGTTTGGAGAAAGGAGAAAGGGAGTGCCCTGAGAAGGCAAGCAAGAAAAATAGGATGGAGGAGGAAATGAGGAAGCTGAAGCTGAAAAAGCTAAGATAGCTAAGAAGGGAAAGTAGAAGGCTATTGAAAAGCCTAAGTAAAGAAAAAGGGATGACTATGATCCCACAAAATTGATCTCGAGGAAGAAACTGGAGTTTCAGGAACCAGTTGCTACAGCTTTTCCAGAACCCATGACCGATGAAGCTTTTGCCACTCTATGCAAAGAAGCCCATGGATATGATCATGGCTCTGAGGAAAGAATAGTTAAAATTTTCGTTGATCCAGATCTTACCAAAATTGAAACTGAGAAGCGAGCGACCACCATGGAACAACTGGCAAAGAAAATTCTTGTTGAGATTGTTGTCGATGCGCAAGGGGGATCCACACCTTCTGGTAACCAAGTGTTGGTTGCGCAAGGGGATTCCAACATTTCTACTGAAGAAACTAGGGCGACCACCCCCGAAAAACTGGCAGAATCAACTGCTGGAAATAAAACCACCTCCTTAAGCTCAAAACTGAAAACTTAAAAAGAGGTAAAACTTGAAAGTCTGATAAAGTTGATCATCATCCTTTTACTTCTTCTAATGTCTCAGATACAGAATCAGAAGATGACCTTTGTCTCGATGGAGTTTTCAATTATTCAAACGATTAGCAAAGAAAATGGAGACACCACCTATGGGATCTGATATGTGTGTGAAATGACTACTTTATGGATACATTATTGTGATGAATTCATGCTTATTTCACCCACATGTCATAGGTTTCAATTAGATTTGATGTACTTTTGAGTTTGTTTGTGTTTGAGTTGTCAGTTGTGCAGGTGGATATTTGAGCATAAATCCATGAGTTGAAGGCAATTTTGGGAGTGATTTTGACCCAAATCTTGCATGTGTTAAGAGGATTTCGACCCAAATGGAGCGTAGAGAGCTGAAATGGGTGAAATAGAGCCCAATTTTGACAAAGACACATCTGGGTTCGTTCAAAATCTGCCTCTGTAGGGCAGATTTTGACCCAATTTTCCTAATCTCAGTCAAAATTTACTCTATAGAGGCAAATTTCAACCGAGATGTTTCTGTCCCAGGTGAAATGATGCAGGATTTTCTGGTGGTTTCTAAGTTTTGGGCAATCTCAGTCGAAAAAATTTCATCCCGCGCAAAATCTGCGAGTAGTTACTTTCTATTTAAAGGTGGAAATCGGGTTGGTTAAGAACCTTGGCAATTTGGTGAAAATTAGGCGGTTTCTCATTTCCAACCACCTCCAAACTTCTCCAAATACCAATGAGGGAGAATCAATGCCAAATCTGTCCAATTAGATGCAAATTAAAGAGAAAATTGATAGATCTAAGAAAGGAAGTCAACATTTGGGGAAATTTCTCATTTCCACCATACTTTGTAATGGCTTCGCTTACCTTTGTAATTGAATTGAGCCTAATCCAAGGTATGAGTAGCTAAATCCATCAAGAATATTGGTTGAACAATGTATTGAATCGTATGAATTGAATGAATGATTGTTTACTTTCTCCTAGTCAATTAAATCATACTAGAGCTTTTACCATAGTCAAGTGATGTAAGCGTCCACCAATTTCTTGATTGATTGAGATATTATGATTAGTATGTTTGTATGCAATTTTTGATCCAATCCTTGTGCGGAGATAACTTGTAGGTCAATAATCCACGAACCTGTGGGAGTGAGATATGATTTAATAACGTGATAGCTTGAGAATCTTATTTCATCAACATCTAATTCACCGATACAAAGGGGATTAGATAGAATAGGGTGGATTGATCATTCCTCGGAGAATTAAATATTTTTTACCGCATTCAGTTATTCATTGTTGGTTCATTACAATGCTCATGCAAATATCATGTTTTCCTCATTTGTGTACCGAATCAATTTTTTAGATTTAGATTGAGATTGTTTTGGATAAGTGAAGTGAGTAGTTGTCTTGAGAACTGATATAGAAGCATTTATTTTCTAAGTTGATTGTTAGCTAGATAAGCTTTAATTCTTTGCCTAGATTTGGAAACATACTCAACGATTGAAATTGCTTGAATATAATCACAACACAATAGTAATCTGTAGTTTAAGTGGGCAAATTAAGAAGAACCTGGATTGATATTTTTAGTCTTGATTGAAATTTGGTTAATTTGATTGATCGAGTTTCTACGTATCAGAATCATAAGGAGAAGGAGTGGATCATTAAGCCAAGTCAGTTTACAACATACCGAATCCCTCTGAGCGGGCTACCACATCGATAATACACTGGCTCAATAATTGGTGCCCACCCATAAGAGAAAAGGATCTTGGAGACTCAAAACTGATTCCTTGGGTGGCTGAAATCTCTGAAAAGGTCGAAGAAAAAGTGACTGAAAAAATAATGCTGGTATATCCAGATATTCTAGAGGAGGACAACATGCTTGTCAGAGACTTAAAATCTGAATTCCGCAGATGGCGAAGGTTTGATATTGTCAAGCATGAGTAGGATGAAGAAGAAGAAAGGCCAATCATGCAGGGTAGGTTAGGCCTTATTTTCTGGAGGTCGGAGGAAGTTTGGGCCAAAGAATGGAGTGGCCAAACTGAATGGCAACAAATGTTAGTGGAGCAGAGAAGGCAGATAATTCTCAATATCTGTGCTTACAGACTCCAAACTCATCCTTTAAGTACCTCCTACAGACTTTATCTATGTCCAAGAAACTCCAGTTCCTACCCATGAAGCCCATGAAGAAGAAGTGCAGACCGCTGAACTAATTCCAGGTGATTATAAAAGCATCATTGCTGGTAAACTAGAAATGATCAGAAAGCTTTCCACACAACAAAGGATATTGGAAGAAGAGATGGAGAAGGAGAAGCTAGAACTGACATCTGCTGAACTTGAAAAGGAGGAGATAGCGCAGGCTGTTTCTCTATCTCATGATCTGACCCTGATTTCCACTTCAGAGAAAACAACCTGGAAAATTCAGATGATTGAAGGAGAAGAAGAAGAAGAATAAGAAGAAGCAGATTAAGAAGAAGAAGAAGAAGAAGAAGAAGAAGAAGAAGAAGAAGAAGAAGAAGCAGCAGCAGAAAGAATCAGGCAGGAGTTAGCTGATAAGGAGGAAGAAGAAAGAAGAAAAATCAGTAGCATAACCCAGTTGCCCCGGTTGTTAACATTTGTCTTGACAGTCCACTCATTGAATACCTGGAAGATACAAATCAATCCATTGCAAGTTCTTCTCAATCCTCCATCATTGTTGAAGTGAAGCACTTTGTTCAAACTCAAGTGGAAGTCATAAGGCATGAAACTGAAGAAGTTAAAGCCAAACTTGAAGACAAGGAAAAGAAATATGTCGAAACTCTCAAGACTGTCTCTTCCATCAAGAAGATCATAGCTACTCTTTTCAATGTTGTCAAAAAGGGGGAAGAAGAGAGGAAAGAGGAGAAGAAGAGGTGAGAAGCTTAAGAAGTAGAGAGAAGGCAGAGAGATAAGAAAGATAAGAAGAAGATAGAGGCTGAAGAAGCTGAAAGGAGAGAGAGAGAGAGAGAGAGAGAAGAAGAAGAAGCCGAAGAAAAATGGAGGGAGGCTCAGTTTCAAGCTTTAATAGAGTTGGCACAGAAACTTTCATATCCTAAGCCTTCTTCCTCATGAGAGCAACCCGTAAGTCTCTACCTTTTGAGTTTTGAAACCTGGCTCTAGTTTTCATTTTTTATGTATCTGATTGTAGACAAAATCTCATTGTCTCTCTCACTCTTATGATTTTGTTTTTATCCTGGTTGAATTCAACTGTTCCAGTGTGATCAGCATCTTTATTTGCACTTTATTTTGATTATTATCAAGCAATATCTTTCCAATTCAGGGGAAGGTCAAATAGAATAGGTCAAATGAGGAAATGGTGTTTCTGAGTAGTGTCTTTGTAAACTCAGTTCATCAATTGTCCTTTTTCCAGACTCTTAGATAGATGGTTTTAACAACACCAAAAAGGGGGAAAATTTTAGATACCAGAAAATCTAGTTTACCCTTTATTTGATGTTTTGGTGTGTTAAAATTAGCTTTTAAGTTTCTAGTTAGTTTCTAAATGTAATCCTTGTTTAGGATAAATCGAGTTGGAATAGAAACAACAAATTGAATGTTGAGGATCAAGAAGGCAAGAATCTAGTTTCTAAACCAGAAACTAGAAAAGAGAGCTCGAGAGGCTGAAGTCAAGTTTTAGAACTGAAATGTTGAAGAATCTAAGAAACTAAAAATCAGAATTCTAGTTTCTAAACTTGAAACTTCAAAAGACTAGAAAGTCAGTTTTTGGAAAGTGATTTTTCACCAAAAGGAAACTAGAAACTTGAAAACTAAAGGATTTCAGTTTTCAGTTTCAAAGCTTAAAGAGCTTGTTAAAAGCGAGAAGACAATAGGAATCCGAGTTGAACTCAAAATCTTATCCAAGATTCCTTAAAGTATGTTGAACTTAATCATGTACGAAGAATCTTCAGATTTAATTTCCTTGAACTGAGGTTAGCTCTGACAGAGAGCGGGTGAAAGTACACTGCGAAAGTTAAAAGTAGATCAGAACAGAAATAGAGTAGACTGCTGCATCAGAGATGAATGGCGATGATTGGACGACATACTCTTTTTTCTAGCGAATGATTCTTGTCTCTTACGGTCGAAAATTCAAACGGTAGACCAATCTACCTGTAAATAGGAGACCACATCTTCAAATGAGTTTTTACAAAATTTGAATCTATCTTTCGAATTAGCAGAAATTCTGTCAAAGTCAAAACTCAAAGCTCTCAAGCTACTCTAAAAGTTTTGTGCGTCTTTCGAGAACACGAGGCATTGCTTTCTAGCTCAAGCTAATCATTTGGTTTTTATTAATTTTCAAGTAATAAACACAGTAGTCAGTTTTCATCTTAGGAATTCTGATTATCAGGGGCAATAGCCAACCATAATCCTTTTGGGAAGAATAGTAAACATCCACCATTTCAGTCTGAAGGCTGCGAGGTGCGTCCTCACTTCAAGTCTGAAGAATGAAGCAGACCAAGTTTCTGGATGAGTACGCTAGCAGGCCGAAGGACATTGGCATCTAACGGTCTAGTTATAGATCGTAAGGAACTTGTAATTTATTACTTAGTGAATTCCCAAATTAAGTTCCGAAGAGTGGACGTAGGACTTAAAGATCCGAACCATTATAAATATCCCGAGTCGTTTATTGCTTTATGCATGTTTCTGCATTTTAAGTTTTCAAGCTTATTTGAAACCTTCAATGCTTTCTAAGTATTGAAGTGCATTAATGAAAACTGAAACTTAAATCTATCAGAAACTAATTTAGCTAAATCAAGTTTTCAGAAACTGAAAACTGAGTTTCAGTTTCAGAGAGCAATCAATTTAATACTTCCGCTGCATATAAGAACACTCTGATCTAGGGACCAACACTCATATTTAAGTTAACTAGATATTCGTTAACTAATTTAAGTCTCCGAAAAGTTTTAAATACTTAATTAACATCTTATTCTCCAGAGTAGTACCACTCAACCGTTATCATCTATTCTTTCACTTAATCAGACTGCATGACTTTAGCATGATGAATCTTTTTAATTTCCTCTAGGATTATCCACATCCTCTTACTCAAATATGGTATACTACCGTCAGTTACAGAATGTACTACACAAACTACTATCACCCAAAATATGAATATAAAAGCACGTTTCTCAAACTCTCCACCATGTCAAGTCAAAGTGACATACAACATGCGAATACTTCTGAACGTTTGTTAGGATTCAAACACAACCAAGTTACGAGACTTGGTTCCTCTAAAGTCATACAGAAGAACTCACCTCAACGCGGTCCTATAAATATGCAATTACACGTATCAAAATATCTAATGATCAAGACAAACCACTTATAACCGACTATGTTGTAGCTTATACTGGTAGACTAATCTTCAGGCTATCTCAACTATTATAATATATATATTTTTCTACATCAAGCGATCCATACAATCTTCCGCGATCACATATATATCGTATGATCTCCCTATCGATAAGATTAGGAGAAAAGGGAATTGTATACATAACTTAATAAATGCTTTCAGTATACAAATTCCAACAAGAAGTAAGTGTTACAGTTGAATGTAGTTCCTCATTTGCCTAAGAGTATCATGGTGTATTGTGATAACACTGTTGAGGGGCAAGTTCAACAAAACCTCGGACTCACAAAATGACTAAACATATAGAGAAAAAATACTGTATCATACGATAAATTGTATCGATGAGCGATATGTTAATTAAGATATTATCAGGAAGGATAATTTAGCTAATCAATTTATAAAAGTTTACCACAGAGGGCTTACGAAGGACATGATCGTACTAGTGACCAATGTAGTAGGTAGATTAAAATAGGCACACTATATACTCTGGAAAGCACTTTATAATGCTTTAAGTATAAATGGGATATTGAAGGGTTTTGTATATTGTAAAGCTTATAGATATATTGGAAAATAGTTTCGTTTGATATATACCGGTAATCATTAATTGTCTTCTATACGATGTATCATCTCCTATTTAAATTAACAAACACACAAACACGAAAAACATTATCTCCTTTTATCATCGATAGAAAAATCATACAATGTGTCTGAGATCACAAAAAGTCATATCGATTGTTTGACCTAGCGATATATAAATGGTTATAGCAGATGAGACAGTTCCAAATTAAACTATCGGTATAAGCTGCGTCATAATCAGTATTGGCAAGTAGCTTGTCTTTGTTTTTACATGGTTCGGTACATTTATATGTGTTAATAGGATCACTTTGAGATATGTTCTTATGTTTTACATCATAATGATCAAAGACCTTGTGGCTTTGTAGAATTGAAAGACTAATGGAGGTCCAGAAGTATATACAAATTATGTGTCACTTTGACTTGCTCTGGTTGAGAGTCTTTCTTGTACTCGTATTAGGAGAAAACAGTTTGTGTATGACTTTCTTGGACTGGAATTAGATAACCTTATCCAGAAGACGATGGTGACATTCCTGATGATGCAATCCTCGACGGAAAGGTTTAGATCGCAGCCCAGGAACTCGATTGAAAAGACTCGAATGCAATGTAGAAGCAAACTGATAGCTTGATACGATAAGAATATCCAACACCTTTGAAGTCGAACCTTTGAGAACCTCAAGCGAGGGCGAAAACAAACCCCTACGACCCAACAAGCAACTCGCCTCAACAACGATAGATAAAGTGAAGACGCCACAAACGGATGTGAAAGTCCGGTTGATAAGTAAAATTTAAATTTCAAGGTAATCCACATAAAGTCATTAGTTTTTAAAATTGGAGAAATAACTCACAAAATTATTATTGAACTGAAAATTGAATTACAATAAAAATATGAAGCCTATTTATAGAGAGAAAATCAAAGTTAATCCTAATCAAACTAGGAAATCAAATCCTAACAAATCTAGAAATCAAATCTTGCTAAAAATCAAATTTAATAGATATCCAAGATATATCAAAACGAATTAAATCTTCTCTTTTCTTCAACAATATCTTGATACATCTTTATCTCTCATAAATCACAACTTCAATAATTTAACTAAGTCCAGATGACTTAGTTAAATTATTCAATTTTCGGACCCTTCAATAATTTAATCAAGTCCTAATGACTTAATTAAATTCTTGAATTTCGAACCTCTTTGATTCTCATCACCTGATGAGTTCAAAATTAACATTGTGCTAAAGGCTTGCATGCTGAATTTATTTCAAGCATAAATGATAAAAGGTTGAGTGATACTGCTCAAGAATAAAATATATTAATTAATTTTGGACCTAGTCAGAAGCTCAAATTAATTATTATTGTCTAAAACCTTAAATATTGGGATTAACTGAGTCGATGCAACTCGTTCTTTATAACTTGGTAATAAAAGGGAAATTATATTTTGGGTTTAACATGAAAATAAATTCATTCATAGGCTCGCTTTATTATTTGCATCTAATTCCTAGTCTAGCCCACAAATTGCTTACAGTTCATTGAGGGCTATACCTTAACTATAAATAGCCATGTCTATTCAAATTAAATCTTAAGTTGCAAATTATATCTAGAGAGAAAGAGAGAGAGGCGGCAGCTCAGCTGTAGGAAGAGAGATAGAGCTACAATTTTATCTAGTAGCAGTCCTCACTAGATATATGGAGAGCAAGGGAACACGCTAGAATATCAAATATGAAGGAAACAATTCATTCCGCAAGGTATTCTTAAAATTGATGTTCTTAAATTATTAAAAAACATAGGAGCATGCGTAGGGCTATGATACTGTAAATTAGACATGGCAATTCATTTTCATATACATATGTCGATCCGGCTAAGATATTATGACAACAATTGAATTCGTTTGTATTGTAGACTTAGGTCCTACACTAATTCCTTGTAATCTTTGCTTCCTGTTTAATTTGTTTAACTTTTTAATTTCTTAGTCAATCTAGCTTAAATTAATTGAATTAAAACCTCAAAAAAACTCCGTTATCCAATTGATTAAGGTATTCGCTGAGTACTAATTTGTGTAGGATTTCGCTTTGCATTCCATGAGGATAGGATCTCAAAATTCTTCTCTGTGTTTCTTGTTTGACAGTGTATACTTGCAGCCACTATTACACTCAATAGACTTAGAAGCATGGCCACTGAAGTTGAGCAATGCCTCCTCAAGGATGAAGGACAAGTGGCAAAGATGAAGGAAGATCCATAGACAAAGAGGAAGCCTAAAATAGCGGACTTGTGCATGAAACCCATTGGAAAAAGGAGAAGATCACGCTTGTAGAAAGATTATCATTTTAGAAATCGTATCTCTATCTAATATTTGTAATAGATGGATTAAAACTTCAAAATAAATAGACTATATCTCGCGTATTTTGGTCAGATTAGGTCGAGTAAATATGATTTTGGCTTGTCTAAATAGGTCCCTGTGTGGACTCAAAAAAATATCAATTAATAAAATCTAATCATCTTTTACGGTTCTCATATCATTTCTGTAGGTTCTCGTCCGATATAAAATCACCTACAATAATTTGGCACTCCCATGGGACTTAAAGAAAGCTCGATGGGAGATCAAACACCAAAAACCTTCAAGAATCAGCTTACGCTAGAAAGGGATAATCCAACGACTGACTAACTAGATTCGAGAAATTTCTAACACAAAAAATAAGTCGAAGCACTCTAGAATGAGCTCAAGACAGCTCAAAATTCTAAAGATTTTGGGGCTAGACCTAAAGACGTAAATATGCATAATCTCAACGAAGACTCCAAGTTCAAATATGAGGAGTACAAAGAAGAGGAAACTAAAAATGAGAAGAATGCCCAAGAAGAACATGAGTACGTGGAATAGGAAGATTGGAAAAATAATGAAGTGGAGAACGAAGAGAAAAAGGAGACGATAAGGAGGAGGAAATATCGTGAGCACCTTCACGAGGCTTTGAGCAATCATGTAGCAAACAAAATGAACTTCCACGAGGGGAACACTCCACGGAGTCAACTAGAGTAATACAATGAGCTAAGAGGGGCAATAATTTACATAAAAATGGCCTTTTCTCAAATACCAAGCATGTCATCATCTCTGCTTGAAATTACGTGGGACAGATATAACGAATCCCCCTTCGTTAAGCATATCTAATAGGTCCAACTGCCCACATACTTCATCTTCTAAGTATTCCTACTTTTGGTGATCAAACGGACCCGGATGATTTTTTCACCATTTACAAGCTAAGATGCAAATGATACCCATGAATAATCAAGAGAAGGAAGTATGCATCTATGTAAGATTTAGAATGAGTTTAGCATGCCCAAACCTGCAATCGTTCATACATTTACGAAAAACTCTATCCTTTCATTCACCAAACTAAATTGCAAATTCATGTAGCATTTCTCGAGCGTGAAGGATAAATAACTAACATTCACTACTTCAAAAAGAGAACGAGTTGCTTAAAACTAACCTTATACAGTTCAATCAAGTGAGATTGTCCATTTCTAAGTGTTTGAAAGACGCAACTGTTACAACATTTTTTATGGAGTTGAAGAAATAAAACCCAGTGTCGATGTGGCAGAAATACAGGCTAGGGCCAATAAGGCAAAAATACAAGCCAGGGCCAATATGGAGATTATGTGATGAGAGAAGTTAATAGGTGCACAAAAAGAAACGTTATAGAAGAGAGCCCAGGGGAAATGTTAGAATGCAACCTTATCCAAAAGAGGAATCATCATAACCATAGTAGCATGAATATGAAAACACACCTTATAGGTTAGGCCGCTTGGGGTACACAGCATGGTTGTCAAAGAAATAGAAAAAACTCAATGTGGATTCCATAACAATCACAGGCACAAAATTGATGATTGCATAGTGCTCTGAAAAGAAGTCATCATATTATGAGGTGAGGGACACGTAAAAGAGTTGCTCAAAAAAGGGGAAGTAACGTGTGGCACCAAAAGTAGGCAATAAAGATTTGTCGAGGAAAACTGTGTAATCCCATCACTGCAGCCAAGCGACAATCATTACTGAAGAAACCATGAGTCAACCGAATGGTCCATGTTGTAATTAGCAGCAGATTGGATTTGAGCAGGATCACCAAGTCTGCAGCTAAGAAGCATTGTAGAGGAATCTCAAGCCAAGTCAATGAGAAGAATGAATGAAAGATGCTCGGACAAGATCACCTTCGACAAAGAAGATAGGGAGGATGTGATTCTACCACATCATGATGTTTTCGTAACTACTCTGCTTATCGCCAGTTGGAGAGTTAAGAGAATTTCTAGTCGATAATCTGAATTCGACCATTATTTCGTTCTTTGAAGCCCTTCATGATATAAGGATCGATCAAATTTCTTATTATAAATAGAACCCTCTAGGTCTATAATAGATTCATTAAATTAACTTGTGTATGAATCCTCCAAAATATTAATAAAATTATATATTTTCCTTTATTCATTTTTGAATTCTGTTAGGCTTTGTTCGATACAAGTTAGTGGTATGAATAAATTATAGACTTGAAGGGTCAGTTTATAATGCGATATCCCATCTAATAAGATATGAAATATCTCTAACATCAATAAAAATAATATATATTTATAAAATTTGTGTATATCTCATCATAATCATCTCTTGAATATGTTTTCATTTTAAATAAATCATTTTCATCGTGCAGTGGATTAGACTCACTCATCCTGGAGTCTGGCTTCAGCAATTCCAGATGTGGTTTCACCAATAAATTCTCAAGGACAACCAAGACTTTGAGAGATCACATGGGGAACTCGGCATGCCCGATGACGAATGGACGCAACCAAGGGGTTTGGGTCACAAGTCAGTCCCATTTTCTAATAACTATCATGATGTTTCGTAGGAGGAACCCATTTTCTAGTAACTACCATGATGTTTCCTGAGAGGCTCCTCGGTCTTCCCCGTACCCCCAATGCTTCATGAACATTGGGGATTGTCGCATTGTTGAATTTTTATTGTCCATGGTAGGATGTTTTTTCGTTCATGGTAGGACGTATTTTTACCTATGGTCGGGTGTATTTTGTACCCGTGGCAGGGTGCATTCTACACTCAATGATCTTCGGTCTTGTGTTTGATTAGGGGAAGTCCCTAATTGTAGCTTTGTTTTGAAATATTTCTTGAAAATAATAACAAGGGTTAAAAATATCAAATGAAATGGTACCTTTTGCTTTACTTTGAAATCATAGAGTCATTACTAGTATTTTTGTGGGTTTAATTGCCTCGAGTTGCTCTGAAGGATTTGCATGTTTTTTATTTGAGTTGCATTGCTATGTTGCCATTGAATAGCCATTAGGTGAAGTGGTTTCAAATTCATAGGCCAATTAGTGCTTGAAGGACTAGAAAAACTGAATTGAAGGGCTTCAACATCTTTCGAGTAGCTTTGTCTCCCCTTATCTTCGTGTTATCTCAGCTTTTTCTTCTAATGTACAACCCCTAGTTGTTGTGGTCTTGATTTGAAGGTCGTTCAATGCTTAAAGAAAGTGTAAATAGAAAACTGTGGAAAATATTAACACAATTTAAAAAAATATTAATAAGATATCAACATATAGAAAACTTTCTTGAACAACAAAATATGTTATTCTAACTTAATTATATTTGCACGCTATATACTCTTTATTTTTGTAGGAATATGTTAAATAATAAAAGCTAATTGGCATATATAAAGAGTACATGATCAGAGTTAAAAATTGAAAAGGTAACGAGGAATATAACTGGGCCCAACAATTTGTAATACCCTGGCAGCCCAATTGAGTAGCGAGAAGCAAGCACAATATTTAAAATATCACTATATTATCAAACATGACTATTTGCGGGCCATGAAATATAACACATCATGATACAAATAATCAAAGTGTTAAGAAACTAAACAACTTACGTTTTATTAGTTTACTTTTGCTATGACCATGATTCAATGGTATCAATGTCTCAAGACTAACGGGCGGCAAACAAATTCAATAGCAGCAGGAGCACATCATGGAAAAACATTAAAGGAAGATCGCAGGTTAGGTATGTCTAAACGATTTAGGCGGGTTTTATGCATTAACCCAAGCCAAACTCATCTAATATACTCTAATTGGGAATTAATAAACCTTATTTGGGATGGGTGAACCCATTTGAGTATGGATAAAACTTGCATAAATCATTTAGGCGTGCCTAACGCAAGTTTTTGCCAAACATTAAAAAGTCATGTGGCAATCGAGTCTGAACCTCAAACTAATAAAATGCGTAAAACAAGAGTTTCCGCTTATGAGACTGGCATAGATCAAAATCGAGAAAGTTTTCCAAATTCAAGGCTCTATATACCACAATCAAATAAATTCAAGAAATGAAATATGATAATTGAACTAGATTTTGTACCCTGGATTTTCGAGAATGGTACTCTGCGGTAGTCCGATATCCCCGTCACATCTGAAATGTTTTGGCTTACTATACAACTCCAGTCCAGTCCATGATGTGACAAAGAAATGGCAAGTCAGCTTCACGCACTACTACAAAATAAGCTTATACTAACAGGATTATGTGTCATTAAATAAAAGTTATCCTGACACAAACCATTATGCTGACACCATAATATACTGTTGTCCAAAGAAGTGTCACGATAGGGTGAGGGACTTATAACGACAATAAGAGGTGTCAAGATTTATGTGTTGGAAAAATGAATCTAAAATGACAATTTTTAATGTTGGGATAGACAATTTATTTCACTGCTTTACCTATTGTATAATGAATTTAAGGTAACAAACAATATTGCTGGTATAACCACTTTTGCTAACACCACATGCTGAAGGTAAATATATTTGAGCACACATATTATCATGTTTATAAAACTCATTTTTACCAACACAATAACTATCACGTAAAATCGTATTCACCAAAATAATTTATCATTGCCTATCCAAACTAAAAGTCAGTAAACAAAACAAACAATTTAACTAATGAAATTTAAACAATGTATAGAAAATATACAGTGCTCATTCTCTTAAATGTATTTAACAAATATTCCATTAAATTGAGTAGTTTAGAAAAGTATTCAACTTTATTCCAAAGCTAAAAGACCTATAATTTACAAAGTTCAACAACAAAAAAATAATGTATATTACAATGATGCTATAGAACTTGATGGACTTGAATAAAAATAGACTTGCTTCTATTGTATGCGAGGCTCCAGGAAAGAACTAGGAGATCCTTCATGCTTCTATAACTGGATCCAACTCTGAGAAGACAAACAACCAAAGCATAAAGCACGGTAGCATATATCAGCAGAAAGAATAGGACATCACAGATGATCTAAAAGGCATTATTGAAAAATTGATGAAACTAGAAATAAATATATTGTAAGAGATAAACTCAGTCATATTTTAAACAAGGTGGCATTAATCAAAAAGCATGTGAAACCAAGTTATTTTACAAACAAGAAATCTGTTAACAACACATGCACCAAAAAAGAAGGAATGTGATCGGTTAACTGATAACTTACTCATTATCTTTTTCTTCGTATAGCATTTTGCAAAGCTTGAATATACTTTTTGCAGTGTTGCCATAAAAGCTCTACGTTTAATGTGCATTACCAGTAACATATATGAAAATACTTCAGTAAAGAACATAAATAAATTCTAAACTACCAAAAAAAAGTACTTGGTGTAGTACTGTCATGTTGATACAGTAAATAACTGCATAAATAAGCAAGCAAAGGAGATAAAGAAAAAATTACACTGTAGGAAATAAGGATAAGTGTTTAGAGCAATGAATTTTCTTTTATATGCATAACCGAACCTTTACACATGCAATTACCTCAGAATTTAATTTCTCCACTGACACTTGGATGTGCATAACCCTGCATCATAATCCATACACATAAATTTTAATAGATAGAACCTAATGCACCTAGTTTTGCACAAGCATAATTTTATAGCATGAGATTTTTTTTCACTTATTAAAGTGCAAAAGAATTGATTTATTCACAAGTAATTATATATTGATCCATTTTTAACAAAGTCATCAGCAACAAGTTTGTATCCTGCTAGTTTTTTCATTGTTAACAAAGTCATTTGTACATGTCATGTAAATCAGATAAAAAGATAAACAGTGAGCAATAAATAGTAGTTTTAAACTAACATTAATTTTTCAGAATATAATTAACAACCAAAATGCATGAATTTAAGTTGGACATATTACATGAAAACAAATTTAAGAAAACTATCGAACACCTTCTAGTGTTAATGTTCAGTTAAAATGAGATGACTGGTTATTGATCAAGTTGTGCTTTATAGGCCTACAATTAATCATGATACACTCAAATGCGATGATTGATGTGCAATATTCATGGTGGATTAAGAAGTTACTAGGAAAGAATGATACAATAGAAACAATTATTTGAAAAATCACAAAAAATAAACTAGTACAGAGAGTACATAAAAAAACTGGTAGAGGGAGATTTAATTACAGGAAGAGGCTAAGTCTTCAACAATTTTGTGGTTGGCGTCGCTGTAGGCCATAGATGTAGTTGTGGAAGGAGACTTGACGCAAATCAATTGAGTCCTGAGCAGCAGAATAATGGGTTAAGGCATTTTTGGACCTTTTTTTTTCACAAAAAATACAAAACATGGTTCGGCGTAAAACTAAAAATTTTCTCAAAACAAAACACAATCAATCAAAAGTAATTATAATAAAAACTTGGTTCCTCTCACGGCTAATATTATCGGATCGCAGCCCTTATAAGTTTTGCGCATTACCTGTATTTGTCTTCCTTACGGGCACGAAGTGCGCAATGTATTTAGAGCGGCGATGCGCTCATGATGATGCTCCAGATACCGGACCTTGCAGTTGTGCCGGGAGAATGAGACGTATATGGTTGTACTCATTACGTTCTTCACTGCTTGCTCCTGCCATCTGTGAAACTTGAGTGGAAATTAAGGGCAGATTTAAGCATTTTAGGGTGAAATTAGGATTAGGGTAAATTTGGGAAGGGGATGTTTTGGGTGTTTTCCAAAAAAGGGTCACGAAAAAATAATTTTTCTGGAGGGAAAGCATTTACATCAAAAAAAAATTATATACTTTTCATTGTGGAGGGAAATCTTTTCCTCACACTTTATTTTTATTGTGAGCTAAAATGCTTATTCAATCTCATTATATTTATTTAATTTAAAAATATATAGACAAACTCATACATATTACTTTTTCCTCACACATGTCACTATATGTATATTATTACAATAATTTTTAGTCTATGTGAGGAAAAGGGTGTCGTAATAGGTTAAATTTGTAGTAGTGACGAGACCTCTCTCCCATTCATCGCTGTTAGACATGGGCACCGATGCACCTCCTGTTTCCTTTCAACGGCTCAGTTTTGCACAACTTCTCCAGATTATCAGCATAGTAAGTGCTGGAGGCTGTCAGAAAAAAGTCATTTTTACTTAGAAGAGCCAAATTCCTATTAGAATCAGAATCAGAATCAGATCACACGGAGACACTATTCCAAACTGTTACCATCAATTGACAACATTTTCAAAAAAATATCAGAAGCAATCAATAATATAAGCAAAACATAAGAATATAAGAAAATCTGGGGGTGCTCTCATCAAGTTTAGAAATATTAGAAACCATTGATCATACTCTAAAAATCAAACTTATCTGGAATATTATCATGAATCAACTGAGCGAATACCATCCCTATCACATTTCAGAAATATATATCAAGATCAATTAATACTTAATAGGGCTCTAGCAAAAATCAGCGATAACAGCAAATCAGCAGAAACTAATTTTTTCTTCAGATTATTAATTCGAAATAAGGTAAGCAGATAACATTCTCATCCAATCATATAACTATAACTCAGCAACTACCAGCAGCACATAACAGTTTTTTTATAGTGAGCAGTATAACACTAATTATGGTGCTTTGAGAATCAATAACACCCTTATTTTGAAATGGTAGTACATTAATGTAAAACTCACACACGCAATTGTGTCAGAAAAGCTTGAACCCATTCCCTCTCAGTCATGCCAGCATGCTTTAATCACTATACCCGAGCAGGAGACATCAATACCACCCTATCATATATATTCAGTATCAGGATTAGTTGGCAAGGATTCAGGAAAAATTTAATCAGACAGAATACATTGCGTAAGCATCAGAATTCAATTAGCATGTAATCGTGCAATCAAGCATCAAGCATGTTTAACATGCAATTTGAGTGAGAGCTCCATGCTTAACAATTATATATTTGCACCCGTGTCTCTATGCATGCAGTGGTGAAAGTGAAACAGGCAGCGTGGAAGAGTCTTGAGACGATGCCGTACGGTCAGCGTGGGCGGCGACTGAGACCTCGTCATCGGGGGAATGTTTATTTTGTCATGGTGGGCCAGTATGCGGAAGTCAGTTTTCGGGTTGGCAGCGGACGGTAGACGGCAGCTAAGACCATCTCCAACCAAAATGCAAAACCCAAATCCACTTCAACCGACCCCAAAATCAAACACAAGATGCGATGTCCATCGTTTTCCCTCTTCACCTATACTGTAGCAGACTGCATTTTTTTTTTGCACTTTATTCCTCAAATTGTATGTAGTTACAAATTTGACTTTTTTAATTTTGTTTTTTAGAATTGTATATATTATATGGTAAAGGGAGACAACAATATATGAAAGAGTATTAACTTCATTTCATCTCAAGTTAATTACAAAGGATTAGACAAGTATTAATAGGGAAAGCTACAACTAAAACTATGCACAATATTTACAATCAAACAAACTAACCAATATATAATTGGATATCGATGCAAAGCACTCGTGGCCAACTTGAACGTAGGAAATCCAAAGTAAGGTAGAATATGTATAAGCATTCAATGGCACAATAGCCAAAATCTAAGTAATATGAGTTGCAAAAGCATCAAAGTAGCGAAGCTCAAATCAATCCAAAAAACACGAGCAACAAAAGCATCAAGTAGCTATGCTCAATATCCGGATCAATGCATAAAGCAAAAGACCAATCAAATTCCAAATGGAAATGGTGGTAGGTAATCTGCACGTAGGCAACACAACCCAACCAAAATGCAAAAAAAATCAATCCATTAAGGATAATAGTGATATGATGTGCGTTTCCCTCAACTGCACAATCACCAGTTTTTGCACCAATTAGAAGAAGCAGGAAGTAGACACAACATCTTTGGACAGAGAAATGGCAGCAAAGAAAAATAGCAATCTGCATAGCAGAAATAACTTCACCTACCTTTAACCAAATCAGAACACTCAAGTTAACCACCGTAGGACATGAAATGCTCAGAGTTTTCAATTAATGTTGGATTCGATAGAAAAATATAGAATTCGGTAGAATATAAGTTTTATTAAGCAAACTTCAAAATCAAACACAGCAGCAAGGAAAAGGTTTATATGCATGGTTTTGATCGTACTACTCCACACGCCATGCACGTGTAAACACCAAACAACAAAAACAAAATAACACTAAAACCGCACGCTTTTATTGAAAACCTAGCATAAAATAAGAACTTCATGCAATGTCATGCAGCTCGCCAACTCTCTTGCTGTGAATATCAAGCTAACATCAACACGTCATCTTCATTTGTATTAGGTTTTAAACTTATTATATTTTTCTAATTAAATTTAAACTTAAAAAAAATTAAATAAGCATTGAAATAAAAACTTTAAAATTACTAAAACTATAGCATTACACCAAATATAAGAAAATATTACAATACTAAAAACAAAACAATGCAACTCATGAAATAGAAATACATTCAAATACATAAACATTAATATGCAATGAAATAGCAAAATCTATTAGGCGATAGTTATTAATAATCCGGTAGCCTGGAACCACATCCTCCAAGATTATTGAAATATCCACCAAATCAACCAGATACAAATGGTAAAGATTAATCTCTTTCTTAAGCTCTTTTTTGTAAAATACGTGCCTTTTCAACTTCAACATATGCAAGAAGGTTAGATCTGTTATGGAGCTTTCATCTTAAAATAAGAATTTATCTTCTCTTCTTGCTTGTCTGATTGCAGGAGTCTCAACCAAATGTTCTTTAAGTTTAGCTCTTAACAATTGCGCTTCTTCTAGAAGTTGTTTTTGCTCTTGCACAATATTAGTAAGAGCTAAAGTAGACTCATCTCTTTTTTTTTTTTTTTAGTTTAGCTTTTTTCACTCCTATTAGCCGTTCAGATAGAGACCCACTACTAGTATTAAAATCATTATTTAAATTTATAGGAGAGCACGAGATACCTGGAGAAGTTGCCCTTCGGAAGTTGGATAATCTGACTCGGAAGAGAGATGTTCAAAAAACTTTCTTTAGGAGCTATTTCTGCAATCCATAAATTTTTCAAAATCCTTAATAATACCCTAAATATGATCAAACTTCCACCAGATTTATATTACAGTTCCTCCATGAGCAAAGTCTTAGCTTCATGCATCTAAAAGAAAAAAACATTTAATTTAATGTTAAAACATAAATTTGGACAATTATAATACTCACGATATCTTTATTTGAAGCACCACTTTGGTGCCTGTGTTTCAATTGCACGAATGCAAGCATGCATTTTCTTCCTCGCTCTCTCAGTAGCTTGAATTCAGGCTTGAAGAGATCGTAGTGAACGATTTTCCCATTACTCGTTCTTATCTTTGTTGAGATTTTTTTCAACATGTTTCTAGAATCTGTAGGTCGGGAGCTTGGATTGCATGCATTGGAAATGAAAAAATTGTCCTACAACTTGGGCTGAACAATATGAGGGCCGTAGTAGAAGACCAACAATTATTCTTATAGCAGTGGTAGATTACAATATTTAGATATGACATGCTTATTTTTATTTGCCCGACACCAACAACGATATCAATGTTCTTGAGTTATCTCGTCTGTTTTCTAATCACACTCAAGGTATTGCTCCTCCAGCTCAATATATAATACAATGCAATAATATAATATGAGTAATTAGTTATCTGATAGTATATATCCTACATGGTCTACCCTTGTGCAAATAATTCACGAACCACGTTGAAAAAAATATTTTGCAAAAAGACAAGAAGCATGCAGGAAAGATGTAGAACATGCATTCGGAGCTCTAAAAACACGATTTGCTATTATAGCAGGATCAACACATTATTGGAGAGAAAAGAAGTACTCCATGATATAATGACTACATGAATAATTATACATAATATGATAATTGATGATGAGCATGACCTCGATGCACCGATAGAACTTGTGATAGAGATGACACCGCAAGAGGTTGAAATGGTGACGAATGAAACTTCAAATTTCAAAGAATATATTTCTCGGTATCAAGAAATAAGGAACAAATATGTTCATATGGAAGAAATGCATCAATTGAACACATGTGGGAGGGATATTCTAATTCCAATATTTTAATAACCATGTATTTTATTTTCAGTAATTTGGTGTGAGGAATGTATTTTTTTATTGAGTTGTTTAGTAAGTTTTGTGTGTTTTAATGTAATTTACTATCGAGATGTTTAGTTATATGGTGTATTTTAATGTAATTTTATTATTAAGATTTTTAGTTTATTTGGTATGCTTTAAAGTATTTTTAGTATTGAGATATCTCATTTGTTTGATATGTGTTGACATAATCTTAATATCAAGTTTTTTTAATTTCATAATTTTTTAAATAATGTTTGATAACTATAATTCTATTATTTAATTAATAGTTCAATTAATAAATACACAATTAATAATATTTTGTATTTTTAGCAATTGATTATCTCGTGATTGTTGCACCCCCAAATCGGACCTATGCAACAGATCCACGTGCGGACAATGCACGCTAAAGGTTTTTATACAATTAAAAACGTTATGAAAATGATGAAGTTGAAATAGCTTAGAAATAAATCGAAATCAACATAGATGATGAATTGAACGGCGGAAGCGACTTGGGTGGAAATAGTTTAATACGCTTTAAATAAACTTCATTGAATTTGAAATAAGTAAATTTTGACGTGAATAATGGTTTAAGCATAACAGAAACAAAATGAATTATTCATTAGTACACGTGGAAGGCAACAAGACATGTACATGCTCGAAAGGGAAAATTAAATAGTTTTAAATAATGACCTCCACGCGGGTCTTATGCCAAGTACAACTTGGAACAATAAATACAAGTTCTAAACGAAATAAACGAATGGGGTCTATGTATGAAGACATAGCTCGCAGCTCATGTACCGGACAATTAACAAAATTCATGTAGAGCATGCAAGGAATAAATGTATATTAAGCTCAATAAGGACCTTAATTTTTCAAGAGTATAGGAAGACGAGAGACAAAATTTGACTCAGCTCAATAAATACCAAAAATGGGATATACAAATAAAACATGCCTTAAGATAGCAAATTCAAATGAAAACAAGTAGTGAACTCTCAAAATTAACATTACTTTTCTTTTTAATATGACTCACAATCATCTCCACGCCCATCCCCCTCACCACAATGCCTCCGCCACACCTCGTCACCTGTTACCTGCATGTGGGGGAAAACACACACATGGGTTGAGTATTCTGCGTACCCAGTTGTTGGTCCCAGATCAGAGTACGAGTAATGTGCAGCGGAAGTATTTAATCAACTAAATACACTCGAAGTATAGACATATCAGTTTCTATTGAAGTTTATGGTTAACAGTTTTTAGAAACACAGTATGATTTTAGCCAGCAGATTAGGGTAACAGTTTTACAGATCTAAACAGTAGACAGTTTATACGCTTCAACACTTACACAATAAGTGTTGAAGGTTTTGAGATATCTTTGAAAACTGTAAAGTACGAAATGTAAAGAAGATTGTAAACGACACAGTATATTCTAGTGGTTCGTAGCCTTAAGTCCTACGTCCACTCTTCGGATATCAGATCCGGTAATTCACTAAGTTATGAAGATACAATCCTCACGATTTATGGCCAGTTGCTGTAGAGACCTCTGTCCACAGCACAATGGATCACTCGCCCAGGCAGTTGTACTCCACTCCTTCTTCAGTCCGTCCAAGGATCTTCGTCTTCTCTGTGGACCGGCTCGAAGTTGGACTGAGGAGAAACCTCCCTTTTTCTCCTTCGGTAGGTTGGATGATTGTGTTCTTCCCAGAATGTTGACTGGTCGGCAGTTGCCCGTGATAACCTGTTCTCCCTTTACAAAGATCAGGATGTTGTGTTCTTACTTGGAAAGTAAAAACACCAAGATACTATATTAAGTCAGCTGACTTAATCCTCGTGTACTCAATGTCACACGGTGAATCTCCTCAGACTCTGTAGCAATGAATGCATCGTGTTCAATAAAAGAACTACGGTAGTAATGTCTTCTCTCTTGAGAGCGTTTAATGCTTGAGCTTCAGTTTCAGTCGAGAGATAATAAATATGTCGGAGATTCAAATCAGCGTTTGTATTTGGATGAGTGATAACTCCCTAAAGGAGTTATTATTTTAGTATTTTATAGGTGTCTTTTTATGTTGTTTCGAGTGTTTCTAACCCGTATTAAGATGTTATTGTGTTGTATTTATCTTTCTTTGCATTCTATGTCTTGTATAGTTGTGTTTTGTTCTTTTTAGTTGTTTTGCAAGGAAAAAGAGTGAGATTTACAAGGTTTCAAGCCAAATGAGTGAAAGAGTAATCTTTTAGCTGTTATGCTAGAGCATTTGAGTCGCATTACTGGGGAGCTGAGATACTGCACCTGGGGGGACCACTTTGCTGTCACAAAAGAAAAAGTGATTTTCAGAGCTTTTTCTTACTTTACAGGTGTCACACGAATTTTGGAGACAGCACACAAGGGCAAAACAAGTAGCACACCTTTTTTTGGATAAAGTAGGGCAAAACAAAAGGGGAACTTAATCATTCTTAGAAAACAAGCCACATTTTTAGAGAGAGGAAAACTTGGGGGCTGTGCAGAGATGGAGGAAGGAGAAGAACAGCAGCAGCTGAGCACAGTGTTGTTGGTTTTCTTGCTTCTTTAGTTTTGTTTTTAGCTAATACAATGAAGGATAGTTGGAACATGTTTAAGTTTTATTTTATTTTTAGTTTAAATATGAGCTAAGTCATTTTGCACTTCGGTTGTGGATTCTTGCACTACAAGAAAAACAGTGAACAACAACACTGAAAAGATAAAACTTTTCATTGAAAAGTGTTTTCGTAGACTTAAAAAGTGTTGTTAAAAATAAAAGTGTTGTCTTTTAACACAAAAATACACTAAAAGGCAACACTTTTACTGTAGCGTTGTTATTAATGTGTTGTCTAATTATCGAAAAGACAACACTTACATGTATATGTTGTTATTTATGTGTTGTTATTTTATTATTTTTATTATTTTATATTTTAATGTATTATTAATTATTTTTATATTTAATTTATTAATTGAACATTATATTTGGGAATCCCCTCCAGCCATAACACCACGTATTTTCGAATAATACTATTTCATTAATTAATTCTCTATATATTTTTGTTTTTATTTTTATAAATCATAATTTATATTCTTAATTCTAAATCAAAACCCTTCTTCAACCAGGAGAAAGAGAGTCGCACGCACAATTTCATCTACTTTACACAGCCCTAATTCAAACTGTTCTTCATCCAAACCCTCGCCCTCGCCCTCGCCCTCGCCGGCGGCCCGCCTCCGTCTACTAACATCGCTCGTCGTCCGCAGCCTACCTCCTCTACCACCGTCGCTTATTGCCCGTAGTCAGCCTCTGTCTACCGTCGCTCGTCGCCCAACTCCGCCGACCGTTGCACCCTTTCATACCGAGAGCCTTGCACTGCGCTGGCCGCTTTTTGCAGCCATCATTGTCGCCAGCTTCGCCTTCGCTGTTAGAGTGCTGGGCTTGTGGGAAACTGACGACGAACAACCGCCGTTATAAAACATGGTTAGTCGGAGCATTACTTTTTCCCCAATTTCGAAGATCAAGTGCTATTATCATTTCAATGATATAAGTTTCATTGCATGATTAACATAAATTTGTATGTGTATTTTACATCCCTTTCCATAACTCAGATGCAGCCTTATGCAAATGGAGTTGAATAATCGGAAAATGTGGTTTATATATCAGGATTTTAACTGGTGCTTCTTGTATCATTAAAATAGGCTAGATGTGTATCCTTCTTTATCTTTTATCGTGACAGTAGGTAATATGGTATTCTAAATTTGATTGGGAATGTAATTTTGATTTTGGTTTTGTACCATGGTAACGCTTACGATTCCTAATGACTGTACTCTTAGAGCATACTCTGTACCTGGTGTGTTCTTGCTTTTTGATTGTCTGATTAAAAATGTTATTAAAAATTGTTACAATATAGTAAGTCCAGAGCTTCTTTAGTTCCATTCTCATTGTCTTCCTTCATTTGACAATTATATGCAATAAATACTTAGTGGTCTTATTGAATTTGATACCCGTTATATGATCATCCACAGTCATCTACTATAATTCATGGTTGCCTCATACACAGTCCTTGGTGGTTTCATTGCTCAGCAACTAGAAGAACAACTTTTTCGGTGGCTTCCTGTAGCAGAACTTACTTATAGCAGGGCAGCTATTGATTTGAACCCTTGTGGTTTCATTGCTCAGCAACTAGAACAACATGTCGTTTATCATCTCTCATCATCTTACACCCCCGTGATATGAACCCTTCTAATCTCATTGCGCTCGGCTCCAGTCCAGGTATATTCTTCTCTCGGTCGCCCATGATTTTATGGTTTTCATATAAAGTTGAAAAGTAGTTTTATAATATGACTCTCTACTTGATTTTCATTGTCGACATATTTCCGAATCTTTCATTCTCAAGATATGCATTTTTCTGGGAGTCAAAAGATTGATTTTATGTGCAAAGACAAGGAGCATTACATTGGGGAGAAATGATTACACCAATGGAAATATCACTGTAGTCAGTGAGGTGTGGTTTTACTAAGTAAAATGGAGAAATCGTTTTAACTTATCCCACAGAGAATTAGGTTAGTTTAGTTTGTAATTCAATAAATTCTTGATTATTATGGCCAATAAATATGCATACAATAAGAATGTGATCCCATTTTAGAGTGCGAGTAAATTAAGATTAGCCTATAAGAGATTAATTAATTACATTGCCCCATTTATTTTTATATTTGCACACAATATCTATACATATACAACCTATTGCATGTACGCAGGGATAATTCTATTAACCTTAGCTTCTTCCACCACTACTTAATTATACATGAACAAGTGATTAGTAGATTGAATGAGTTAATTTTTGGGGATTGTAACTTAATTAGCTGATCGAGTAGGAGATATTTATTGCTTAAGATTTAATTAGCATACAACAGGCTATGTTTCAGTTTTAATAAATCCCACAATGCAATCATCTAATTCAGTATTTTTTTTCATAATATCTGATCTTAACAAGCTGAAAGATAAGTTCTTAATAATATGGCTCATGTTATACAGAACTTCCATGCATCATCATTCATCTAGTTATATAGCTTCATAATCTCTCTCTCCAGCATATTTTATTATATGGATACATCATTCATAATAATATGCTTAGTTTTTATATCGATGACACATCATTTATCTAGTTATACAACTTCATAATTCTTCAGCGGAAAATTAATCACTAATTTTTTTTAGGAAAAATTATTCACTATTTTTATCCTCGACTTGTTGTATAGGAAGTAATTAAATTTCTATAGAGATTCTGATTAAAGTGGGGATAACTCACTTTCTCAAAAGCTCATTGTTGTTTGTCTACTGATTTCTGATTGTTATGTGGATTCTGTTATTTATCGGTGTGTTTCTGAATTAATAGCAAGATTCATGTGATCTCTTCAGGGTTCTTGAATCTCAGCCGTAGCTTGTGATTTTTCTTGTGTTGTTCTGTTTCGATGTATCGTGTTTAATTTTATTTATATGACATGTTGTTTGGTTGAATCTATGCTTTTGTATTGAAATTATTGAGGTTATTGTCTCTTTATAATGCATTATTTTTTATCTAACAGTTTAACAATGAGAGCTACACCATTAAGGATATTGATGATGCTCCTATGGAATGGACAGATACAGTACAAGATTACATGGATGCATAGAAGATTCGAGAATTATTAGATGTTTACTTTAGTTTTTGAAATCATGATTTTGAGATTTAGATTGATTTTGGATATTGTAAGCGTTAATGAATATTAGATGTTGGATATTGCTCGATATTTGTAATGAAATATTATTTTTGTATACTTGTGCGTTGAATATGATGATTTTGATTTTGAATATTGTGATTTTTTATTCGATTATTAATTAATTATTAAAAATATACAGATTAATTGCAAAAACTTACGACAACGGTTTTAAACTGTAGTCTTTTTCCCAATAGACAATGGTTCAAAACGATTGTCTATTATAGAGTAGACAACAGTTTTTGTAGAAAAGACAACGGAATTTATCCGTTGTCTTTTGTAGAAAAGACAACAGTTTTAAACTATTGTCTATATGGAGAAAAGACAACACTTTTAAATAAAAAAGACAACGGTTTTAAACCGTTGTCTTTCAGCGTATACCTACAACAACACTGCCTACGACAACACTTGAGAATACCCTATAACAAAGCTTTTTAACTGTTGTTGTTTAGCGTTATTCTTGTAGTGTTGATTTGATCTTGAATATATGTTAATGGCTGTTTTTGCTTGAATCTAAGTTTGTTTATGATTTTGGAATGATTGTTATCTTGAGCACGAAAGTGGATAGAGAAATATCACCTATTGAGACCGGAAGGAGATGTAGGTTGAGGAAGTCATAAACAATTGTATTTCTTACATAGGCATATGAGGGGATACAACTTAATAAATAACCCAGATCTGAATTCTATTCATCTGATTGTCATGTGAAGCATATGAATATGATGCATGATAGGAAGGTGTATATCTAGTAGAGTGAAAACTTGCTAGGCACTTTGTGTGTGGTTTTAAGACTCAGAGTTCATGCGAGACCTATGCTCTAGCATATAGGACAGTGAAAGATTGAAAATCTATAACTCAAGTGTGTTTCTCTTCCTTTGTTTGCACCTGTTAGTGGTAATTTGTGATTAGTTTATGATCAGAAGGGTTGCTAATCATGTTCATTTCAGTTTCCTTTCCATTTCAGTTTATTGCACTTTTAATTTGAGTATGCATCACCAAACCTATTTTGCAAGCAATATTGTGTGCACGTCTTGATCATACACTCTCTAGGGTTCGATATCTGGTCTCCTAGACTATATTACTTGTCGATTGCGTATACTTGCGCATAGTTTTGTAGATACCCTGCAGCACAACAACAAGTTTTTGGCACCGTTGCCGGGGAGTGTTGTTTTTGAGTCTGAATTCTATTATATTTCTTGATTACTGCTTTCATTTTGTTTTTATTATTTTTACTTGTTTGATTAACAAGGTGCTGTAGTGTTTTAATATTCAGGTGTGAAAAGTTTGTGAACAAAAAAAAAATTACAAATCAAGGGGGTGTTGCTGGAAATAGTGGAAACAACTTGGGAAATATCTTGGCTATGGCTAATGATAAGGACAAGTGTATTCGTTATTATGCAAACCCGTTGTTTCAGGAGCTGAAACCAAGCATTATGTGGCCTGAAATTGAAGCAAACCATTTTGAGTTGAAGCCAGTAATGTTCCAAATGCTGGAGTTCGTAGGTCGATTTAGTGGCCAACCCACCGATGAACCCCATCTTCATTTGCGATCTTTCTTAGAAGTTTGTGACTCTTTCAAGCTGCAAGGTGTGAGTCCAGAGGCACTAAGGCTGATGCTATTTCCCTTCTCATTAAGGGATAGTGCTCGATCATGGTTGAGCTCATTTCCACCTGATTCTATCACCACTTGGAATGAGTTGACTGAAAAATTCTTGATGAAGTACTTCCCAGCTGCAAAGATTGCCATGTTTCGAAATGAGATTGTGTCTTTTAGGCAAGAGGATGAATATGTGAGTGAAGCTTGGGAAAGGTTTAAGGAGTTGCTAAGAAGGTACCCTTACCATGGAATTCCTAATTACATTATGATGGAGACATTCTACTTTGGGCTAAATTTAAACTCAAGGATGGTGTTGGATGCATCAGCAAGTGGAGCCTTACTATCCAAATCCTATGAGGAAGCATGTGAACTGCTGGACCTGATATCATCCAACAACTATGAATGAGAAGATCCAAGAGTTGCTCCAACATTAACTCAAAAAGTTCCAGGAATTCTAGAAGTGGATGCTCATACTGCACAAATGCCAACAATGGGGTCTGCTGTTACAGCACCATTAGCAGCAATGGGTTCATCAATTGAGATTTTTGAGCATAACTTTCATCCCCAACCATTGTTAGAAGTGGTATCATGCATTTATTGTGGAGAAGCACACAGGTTTGAAGAGTGTCCAGCTCATCCAACATCTGTATGCTGTGAAGAAAATCTGAATTATTAGCAGAACCAGGGGAATAATCCATATTCTAACTCATGCAACCCAAAGTGGAGGAACTATACCAATCTTTTATGGTATGACAAATTCCAATGCTGCAGTATCTGAGCAGCATAAGTCCGGGAGTTCTGGTTTCCAACAGCAAAATCAGCAAAAAACTGAAGCACCACTTGGGAAGCAGCTGAATTCATTGGAGGATATGCTCAAGGAATTTGTTACAAAAAATGCATCAATGAGTCAGAGTCAGGATGCCATTATTCAAAGCCAAGCTGCTTCACTTAGAAGTTTGGAAGTGCAAGTTGGGAAATTGGCAACCGAGCTGAGAAATAGACCTCAAGGCTTACCGCTGAGTGTCACTTTCAATCAGAGGCCAGAAAAAGAATTTGTCAAAGCATTAACATTGAGGAGTGACAGGAAACCTGAGGAATTTTCCCCTGCATAGGGTCAAGAAGCTGAAAAAGAATCATAGAAACAGACTGCACTTCATGTTGTAGCACAGAAGCAACATACGGCTGTTGAGAGGAAGTTTACTCCTCCACCTCCACCTTTTCCACATGGGGTGAAAAATCAAAATGATGAAATGGAGAAGTGTCCTGCAATTGATGTATTTGATGTTTTTGCTGGGGAAATACACGAAGAGTTGTAGAAGGAGTTCGAGCAAGTTGGAACTGATTACAATGAGTTTGAGGGGCCGATTGTCGATGAAGAATTTCAAAAACCTGAATCTCTTGAGTTGTCACATGGGGAATTTCAAACTCTGCCCACTGAACAACCAGAACTGGTATTGGACTCGTTGTTACCTTATTTTGAGGATGAGGACACATTACCCTTGAAAAATCCAAAACCACCTGATATTTGGTACATGGGCCAAGAGTTTAGCTCTTTGAATTCCATGGAAGATATTTTGTTGAGAGAAGGTTGCAATGGCTTTGAGGAACAACAACAAGTCAATCATATGAATGAAGTTGTGGAGGAAGACTTGATCAAATGTTTCAATCTTAGAATCAAGAATTCAATTTTTGATAGATGGTTGGTCTACCTTTTCCAATGTTTTACAAAGGAAAGAGATGTGACACATATGGCTGCATGCAATGAATCAGTTCCCAAGAGGATTTTGACTGAAGGGTATGTTTGTGTTGATTACAAGAAGAGGAAACGAAAGAAGCAATACTTTGGTGGAGGATTCGACAAAGAGAAGGCTCCGGCCTTATTGAATGATGCTTAAGAGGAGAGGTACTTTGGGCTATCTAAGAGGTTCAGACTCTTTGGTAATTCAGATAGCCCTGAAATTTTACTGCTTTCATTTTATTTCTGTCATTTAGTTAGTTTTATTTCTGTTATTTATTTTCTGCTTTAGTTATTTTGTGATGCTCTAGCATGGGAGTAACATTAGTTGGACTGTGACAGAGAGATTTGATGTTGAAAATCAAAGACCAAAACAAATTCATCCTGCAGCAGCTAGACACCATCAGAGCTAAAGAGAAAGGAAGTGCAATCATCTCTACTGGCCCGTGACCCTTTGGTTAATTCGAAACCTATTCCACTCCAAAAAAATAATAATTATATATTTGGTCTTTTATATGTTAGCTTTTGTTTGTTATTTTAGTTGTCTGTTTGTTGGGTGTGAATATTTGATGTTTTTATTTTAGTGTCTTAGGTTGTGGTTGCCTAATTGATTTATGATATTTTAGCCGATACTTATTTGTATTCCTGATGATGTGTCCATTCATTTCTTTCTCATCTTTTGGTTTCATGAATAGTTTTTGGTTTAGCATGTTTTGTTTCTTTAGATCTCTCATTTTAACTTTGTAAATCATGACTTATTTGAGTTCCAAGTCCGTGAAAAAAATGGAATTCATTTTGAAAACTACATCATGCTAGTTCAATAATTTGGCAGGATTTGAGCTGTTTTGACTTGTGATATGTGTGAAATAGTTACCTCTTACTTGGTCGACAACAGATTTGAGGCGAAATTAGGATTTGTGCCACTTGTAGAAATGATTAAGGCCATCTTTCATATATTTCAACCTTCTACCATTTCATTTCATTCACAAGTTTCCTTAGCACCTTTCTTTGTGCCTTATGCCGTTTCTTTCATCTCCCCTACATGCTTAGCCAATTATCCATACACTCAACCTTATCCAGGAGTATCTTTTAAATCTTCTAAACATTAAGAACAATGTTTGTTCCAAGTTTGGGGGGATAGACACACGCCTTTAGACGTTGTAGTCGTGGTGTTTTGTGTTTAGTTGGAATAACCAATGCTGAAGCATTCCAGTAGCATGAGTATTATGGCTGAAAATGTTGAAGAGCCAAAGTTTTGTATCTTGTATTAAAAAAAAAAGAGAATACGAAGTTATAAACAAAAAGAAAAAAAGAAAAGAAAAGAGAAAAAAAAGAAAAAAAGAAAAAAAGAGTATGATTTGTTTTATTTTTATCTTTTGGGAGTGGTTGCCATTCTCCTTTGTTATTTTTGCAATTTAGAATAAGTCATAAATTAAGAGAGTTGAATTATGCTCCTGGATGATAGTCACTTTAACCATATTTACCCAACCTTAACCTTAGCCTTACATTACAAGCCATGAAATCCTTTTGATCTATAAGTGGCATAGATTCCATTAATGGAGAAAATGTTAAAGGTCAAGTGGGAGTCAAAATAAGTAACATTGATGATCACTGAGCTTGATGAAATAGCTTGAGTCGGTTGAAAAGTTGTGCTAGCTGATGTTGAGGCATCTTTGTTTTTGGAACTTGGGATTTCAAATTTGATTGAGGTGCTTTGTTAAACCGATGAGATATGTTTTTAACAATTACATGCTGATCATGGACTATTTTGTGAAGTCTTTCTTTTTACAATTTTGCTGAGGGCAAGATGTAATGTTGCTTAGGCTAAATTTGACTATCTCATTAGGGCTTATGTGTCATTATTTGTTTGTTTGTTTTTGTCCTTTGTTTGTGTCTTTGTTGCTTGGGGACAAGCAACATCTTAAGTTTGGGGGGGGGGGTGATAACTCCCTAAAGGAGTTATTATTTTAGTATTTTATAGGTGTCTTTTATGTTGTTTCGAGTGTTTCTAACCCGTATTAAGTTGCTATTGTGTTGTATTTACCTTTCTTTGCATTCTATGTTTTGTATAGTTGTGTTTTGTTGTTTTTAGTTGTTTTGCAAGGAAAAAGAGTGAGATTAACAAGGTTTCAAGCCAAATGAGTGAAAGAGTAATCTGCTAGCTGTTATGCTAGAGCATTTGAGTGGCATTACTGGGAGCTGAGAAACTGCACCTGGGGGGACCACTTTGCTGTCACAAAAGAAAAATTGATTTTCAGAGCTTTTTCTTACTTTACAGGTGTCACACGAATTTTGGAGACAGCACACAAGGGCAAAACAGGTAGCACACCTTTTTTTGGATAAAGTAGGGCAAAGCAAAAGGGGAACTCAATCATTCTTAGAGAATAAGCCACATTTTTAGAGAGATGAAAACTTGGGGGGCTGTGCAGAGATGGAGGAAGGAGAAGAGTAGCAGCAGCTGGGCACAATGTTGTTTGTTTTCTTGCTTCTTTAGTTTTGTTTTTAGCTAATACAATGAATGATAATTGGAACATGTTTAAGTTTTATTTTATTTTTAGTTTAAATATGAGCTAAGTCATTTTGCACTTGGGTTGTGGATTCTTGATTTGATCTTGAATATATGTTAATGGCTGTTTTTGCTTGAATCTGAGTTTGTTTATGATTTCGGAATGATTGTTCTCATGAGCACGAAAGTGGATAGAGAAATATCACCTATTGAGACCGGAAGGAGATGTAGGTTGTGGAAGTTATAAACAATTGTATTTCTTACATAGGCATATGAGGGGATACAACTTAATAAATAACCCAGATCTGAATTCATTCTTCTGATTGTCAAGGGAAGCATAGGAAAATGATGCATGATAGGAAGGTGTAGATCTAGTAGAGTGAAAACTTGCTAGGCACTTTGTGTGTGGTTTTAAGACTCAGAGTTCATGCGAGACCTATGCTCTAGCATATAGGACAGTGAAAGATTGAAAATCTATAACTCAAGTGTGTTTCTCTTCCTTTGTTTGCACCTGTTAGTGGTAATTTGTGATTAGTTTATGATCAGAAGGGTTGCTAATCATGTTCATTTCAGTTTCCTTTCCATTTCAGTTTATTGCACTTTTAATTTGAGTATGCATTATCAAACCTATTTTGCAAGCAATATTGTGTGCACGACTTGATCATACACTCTCTAGGGTTCGATATCTGGTCTCCTAGACTATATTACTTGTCGCTTGCGTATACTTGCACATAGTTCTGTAGATACCCTGCAGCACAACAACAATGAGCAGAGAGGTAAAAGTTATTAAGTCTTTGTTGTTCTTGCTATTTATAGGTGAGACAATAGAAAATAGCCGGTAGAGACATTGAAGAGGTTGTCCAATCATAATTCAGGCTCTTCTGAAAAGTCGCTTGTCTCTCGCCTTTTTTTGCTACAATGTACTGCTTTTTAGAGCAGTTTGTACTTGTTGTGTCAGACGTCGAACAACGTTGTACGCCAGTTGCAGCTGAGTATTTGTCTGTTCTTTTACCATTGACTTCTTTGAAGTTCTCTTGCGACTTTTTCGACATCTTATCATGTACGCATTCCCTGATGCAAAACTGTCTTGTTCTGAAACTGCAAGTTCCTCTCAGTAGTTTCCGTGTGAAGACTGTATCCACAGTTTTTGTGACCTTGCTCTGCTCGTCTTTGTCTTCTAGTCACGACAATTTTTCCTCTGTATGTCATCTTCTTCAAAACTATTCCACAGTTTTGTTGACTTCCTTCTTCCTAGACTATTACAACTCGAACATCCTATACAAGGATTACATGAGGTAATAACTCTAAGTCCTAGACTTTGGTATATAGTTTTGACACATCAAAACATCAAATTAAGGTATGATTTCTACATCAATACCTAACAATTTCCCCCTTTTTGATGTTGTCAAAAACATACCTCTAAGTCTATATGTCGATAAGAAAATGCAGTTGATCTGAGTTTACAAATTTTTTGTCTACCACTACTCAGACCTGTGCCTCTTCTACACTCGACCTACTCTAAATGATCTTCCCCCTAAATGGGATAATTCTTATCAGTTAAAGTCAATCAATTTAGAGCAATAAAAAGGAATCGCTGATCACACTGAAACATGTGAATTCAGCCAGTCAAGAATCAAGGTAAGAGACAATGAGCGGTTGTCTTCAAACCAACACTTTTCACTTTTCAATAGATATCATCGATTACAAGTACATGAAAAGTTTTAAAAAACTGTAGAAATAAAAGACATTCAGAATTCTAAACGGGGCAAAAATAAAAAGAATTCATGACCTTTTCACTTGTCTTGATTCTTATCCTTTTCTTTTTCTTGATTCGAGGGATCTGCATATTTGGACTTTGAGGAAGTTGCAGTAGCGGTAGATATGGCCAGCAAACTAGCTTGTTGCGCCTTGAGGACTGATGTTACATCTAAGAGGTGTTTCCTATCTTCTTCTCTGGCAGCCATTAGTAGATTCAGCTTCATATTGATATCCTCATCCCGCGTACTGCGCTCTTCTTCCTATTTTCTGTATCCCTCATCACGCCTTCGCTGTTCCTCTTCTCGCTTTTGATCAAACAAGATCAACTGCAGCTTCAGCGACTCATCCCTTCTCTCTTCCCTCTTTTTGACATTATCACGAACAAAGGCCATCTGCTGTTCCACTCGATGGTCTATTGCTTGATTCAGAGCAGTGTAGGGTAGAGATTAAACTGCTACTGAGAGCTGGTTGGGAAACATAACTCCTTCAACTGTAACCAATGCTCTAGAGTTGTCTTGGGTTTGACTCTGAGAGGTAGCAGTGGAAGTCTCCGGTGGAGGAAGAAGTTAGTTCGTAGCTGTCTCTTTCCCCTCTCATTGTGCTATGACTACTGCATCGTGTTTGTCCTTTTCGGAAGCGGCTTCGGCTTCCTTTTGAAGTGCTTAAGCACTTGCAGCTTCGTCTTGTAATCGCTGGTACTCAGCCGCTTCTGCCTCTTGCTGACGTTTCAGCTTAGCAACTTCTTGTTCTACTGCTGGTGCTGCTTCTTGCTGACGTTTCAGCTCAGTAGCTTCTTCTTCTAGTTTTCTCTGGAGTGCTGCTGCTGCTTCTTGCTGACGTCTCAGCTCAGCAGCTTCTGCTTCTAGATGCTGGAGCTCAGCTTCGATTTCTTGTTCATGAATTTGAAGTTGAGATAGACAATTCCTGAACATGTGCTCATTTTGATCCAAATGTCGTCATTGAGCATCTAACTCTTGCTGTTTGGAATCATGGTCTTGTCGCTTGGCGTCCAATTGCTCAATAGTTGTGCGATATTCATTGATCTTTCTTCTGACGGTTTCCAATTTTGATGTTGTAGCTTCAGTAGTCTCTTGGTGAGTGGCAACAAGAGCAGTTCCCCCTAAAACCAAGAGGGTTACGATTTCATCTTCATCTTGCTGTATAAGTCTCTGAGTCGTGGTTTCTCAGAACTCGAGGACGATGAGCATTCTTTTTCGTTAGGATATGCAATTTTAGAGTTTGGAACTGTGTTCGATGGTATGGAGGATTGACTTGTCCCTCCACACATAGCATCAAAATGCAGTCTCTTGACAACCGTATGGCCTGCTTTGTTGGGGTTTATTTTCTTTTTCTTCTGACGTCGAAGCTGTTCAACTACTGGCTCATTATCTTGTTGTGAGACGTCTTCAGAATGGATATCAGTTTGCACCCTTTTTCTTCTATTTCATCTTTGCACAGACTTTTGAGTAGAAGTTTCTACCTTCTTTGATTTCCTGGGCTCTTTTGCAGTTCGAATGGTTGGAATATTTTTAAGATCCTCAAAAGTTTCAGCATCTATTTCCCTACTGTTGAAATTGTCATCTGTTGCTTCCTTTTGAGTGGTACGATAAACTGGGACCTTTGGCGGAATAAAATTGGATGTTATGAGATCTTCTCCTTGATCTCGTATTCCTAGAATCTACTCGATAAGGTAGCTAACCTTCAGGCCTAAACCAACACTTGAAGAGAACTTCCCATTGGTTGGAATATCTCTGTTCTTCTTCGCATTTCTAGTAATCGACCAAAGATGTATGTTGCCGAATTTCCTCCAAGGCAATCATCAAGAGCCATTATAAGAGAGTATTTGGGACTACTTAGCTCAAATAGGATCCAATCCCACAATAAATCATTCTTAGAGCAATCTCACTAAGTATTTTAGCACATGGGTTCAGTTCGGATACCTTGGTGGCAGGTTTGAATTTCTTTGGTGCCTCTGGCTTTCTCCATTTTAGCTAGTGAGCCTTCAATTCATCCTTGTTGTTCTGAAGATAGCTGGCGATATCTTTTCCAGTTTTAGATAGATGTAGATGTTGAGCGATAAAAGCAGGATCAACCTTTATTTGCTCCTTGTCAACCATGGTGTGGAAGAATTGATCTTGGTCGTCGAAGGTGGCATTTTCATAAAATTTCGTGACTCGATTATGATTGAATCTCCGAGAAAATGCAGTGAGAAATTTTGTTAAGTTCTCCCATAGAAGCTTTCCCGCAATCTCTTGAGCAATCGGTTCGTCGGTGGTGATTGAGAGGAAGTTCTTCTAATTAAGAATTTTCTCCTTCGCGATCTGTGATATTAGAATCTGTCGATCGTTGATTTTTGAGTTTTCAACTAACTGAAATAGTTCGTCCTGTGAGGTCTCCTCAATGATGACTAATTGTTCTGGATTATCAGAGACACAAGTATCTGATAAGCTCATTATTTTACTCGCTTATCTATATTATTTTCTACTATCTTATGTATTTTTATTGAGTTTATATATATATTCTATGCATGAGTCTATATTAGGTGGTATTATGCGCATCTTGGTGTTTTTGCAGGTTTTAGGCCTAAATTCACTTGAAAACCATTCCGAAAGCAGTGACGTGTAAGAGTAGCAGTGAAGAGTTCTTCCACAAGGATAATTTGGGCTATTGGCACATGGAAATGGATGATGCTTTGAGTTAGCTCTCCAACGCAACTGGAATCGGGTCAATCGGAGTTCGGGAAAGGAAGTTATGGCCAAAACCGTGAGACCGCGCAGAAGGGGCGATAGACCACGTCGATCGACGCCAATCAGCATCGATCGATGCCGAAGAGGAAGCCACGTCGATCGATGCCAATCAGCAACGATCGATGCGAGCGAGTCTGCTGGAGCGAAAATCTGATAAAAATCGGATTTATTTGTATCTTTAGCCCTAGATTTGATAGGATACACATCCACCCGTATAAATACCTAATTAAATTCGATTTTTTGAGGCATGCAATCATATTTTTCAGTTTTTTAGAGTTTGGAGACTTGGGAAACACGAAACCCTTTATTTTTCTTGTAAGTTCTTTACTTTTATGCAATTTAATATGTTTTCTTTTGGATTTCTATCTGCGATGAGTGGCTAGAAACCCTAGCGGGTTCTAGGGTTTGAATATTATTATGGATGCATGTTAGGATTAATTAATTAGGTTCATGATTCCTGTGTTTATTTTATAATTCTAATTTAATTCAAGGACCGAGAGGTGGCGATTAATTTAGATGTCTAGCTATTGATAGAAGGACCGAGAGGTGAATATTGATAGTGGGATTAGGAATGCATGATACAATCTACACTATCCAAACAGATGTACTAGACTGTAGGAATTGAACTGATTTGCTTATTAGATTGACTAATTTGGTGTACTTTGAGACCGAGCGGAGATAGTCACTAATTAGTAATCTAGGTTATATTTGCCAAACAAGGAAATATAGCATTGTTGCAGTATTCCACCTGTTAAATTAATTGATTCCTACATGTTATCCATAATAAGATTTCTTCCCTAGAATATATGTTCCTTTAAATTTGCTTTCAAAACCCCTTTAATTTTTCGTATTGTCATCTTTATTTTCCAAACAAAACCCTGATTTTGAATTCCTCAAACAATAAATCTTAGGATCATAGCTAGTATATAGGATAATTTCCCCACACAATTCCCTTGGATCGATAACTTTAGGGTTTACAAATTTATTTGCCACTGTTATTATAATTAATATGTTAGAAATAACAGTGATCAATATCCATGATTTGGTTCTTCTTTTTCGTCCTGAACTGGATAGGAGGGATGGTCGATTATGAAAATCTCGTGGTGAGCCCTTGAGATATCTTGACTAAATTGACTGGCAGTAAGTGTAGAAATCAACAAGATGACACGATGGGTTTAAGGGTTTTTGGTGATCGATTTTAACAAAAACCATAAGCTGTGATTTAAACCCCTCTTTGTCGTGAACGACTAAGATTGAAGCTGACGTTGGCGTCTGTTCAAATCGCCTGGCATGCTACATAGCAGTGTATTGTAACATTGACGTGGCACCGGGTAATACGCCGTCGTGCTGATCCGCATTTAATGTGATGTGTTGTTGATATCTTCACGGTAATTGAAAATGCGCTTCATTATGATCAACAGTTTTCTCTCTCTTCAATCTTTGCGGTGAGTAGCATGCCATAGTATGCAGGAGTCATCTTTAAGGAGGAAAACTGAGCTGCTACATCTTTGCCCAGTGGGAAACTTTCTTTCCATTGATCCTCTGGCAAAGCAAATATCCCAATGTTGTGCACAATTTTTTAATTCTTCGAACTTTGATCCTAGACTTGATTGATGTCTGGCAATTGAAATGATTAGGATTTCCATCTCTGTGAATGACTCCGCAACAGTAGGCGTCTAACCTATTGTGGTCATTAATAAGTGATATGAAATGGTGGTTGAGTAATAAATCACCACTTCATTCCTTTTGCCTCTGTTTTGATAGGTGAATTTCCTTCAGTAGTGAGGACATGGCAATGATCTCTAATCTACGTATTTGTCTCGCTATAAATGATGCATTGACGAGGTAGGAAGTATCACATTAGTACCCTCTTCCTTTCCTTCCTTCGAGCCATAACATTTCTTGAGAATGGTTGAACCATTGAAAATCATAGAGGAGATGGCCAGAATTTCCATCAAACGAAACACAATTTTCAATCGTAGGAAGCTGTATGCTGAGTATTGGAACCATCCAGATGTTTACCTTGAGACTATCAATAATCTAGAGTCCAATGGCTTGGACCGCTTTCTTTTAGTCCAACCCATTTCCTTCCATCAGGATCTACTCAAGCTAAGTGCTTATAACTCTACTGTGTCTGAGGATAAAATCTCTTTCAGCCTCAATGGAGTAGAATTCCTCTTGTCAGCGAACTCCTTATCTCAAGAGTTTCAGCTGCCACATCATGGGACGCCAGTGTTGCACTATAGAATAGACGAAATAGCTCCGGAGTGGTCCTGTTGGTGGGTCTGGAGGGGTAATGACAGTAGTTTCTGTTCGACAACACCGTGTGGATTCGTCAAGCCGCGATACCTGGTGTCCTTTGACATCATCAATCAGCTAGTGCTCTGCAATCCTCTACTGCAAACAAACATGTCACCACCAGTTTGGAGAGCGATGATGGCTTTCGAGGATCAGGCTGAAGTCGATTGGGCTGCCTTCATATTCGATCATCTGAAGGAGGCCATGGAGAACTTGCACGATGAGCCTATTCTATATAGCATACAGTTGATCTGGCTCTTCGTGAAACAAATTCCTTTCCTTGCTGATGGGGCGTCAGGTTCTCGAGTTGGTCCACGTGACTTTTACCCCTTCAGACTGTGCTGACGGTTGAGGAGTTTTTAGCTGCCATTACACTCTTGCTGCTAAACAAATATCGATGTGTTCTTTCTATTTTCTATAACTCCTAAGTGTATGAACTTTGTATCCATTTTGTTTTTAATGAATAATTCCCACTTTTTCTGCTGCATCATCCAAGCTTTGTACATATCTACTTTTACTAAACATTCGTACTACTCATATTTTTTGTTTTTGTCATTCGTTAGTTTCTTTTGAGCGAATGAACACTTGTATCATCTGAATTGGTTCTGCGTATACTGTCAGATACTGATGTTGACTTCTCAGATTCTGAATCTGAAATCTTGAGCATTGTGCACTTTTCTAAAATGTCGTGTCTCATTTAATTCGATAGATATCCTTTCGAATCAACACACGATTTCCTTTCCATATATAAGTATGCTTGTTTCCGTAAGAATTGAGCGGTCACCTAGGGCAATGATCTTCATATCTTCGATAAACAACATATCCTTTTCGCATTTTCAAAGATTTAATTTAGATAGAAACTTCTTTTAGTAGTGATAGATATGACTTCTGCAAATGAGATATCCATTGAGAGAAACAAGATCTTCAATCCTTATTGCCTGGAGAGTCAACTCTTGGCGAGACCGGTGACGTTCAACTCGATAATAAGAAATCTCAAGGAGACAGGCCTTAAGCGGTTTGTAACAAGGGCACCATATAGAATCTTGGAGGATACGCTGAAGACGATGGCCGCCAACTGCTACATTACCAAAGATGGGGAGATTATTACTTATATCAATGGTCACTAGCTTTGCTGGTCGGTTGAGTCCTTTGCAACGAGTTTCAAACTCCCTCATAATGGTGTTCCACTCATTGATTATCTTAAGGAGATTACATCGCCCGAATGGTCTTCATGGCATCAATGGAGGAACTTAACTGTCAGTTTCCATCCTACTGCCTCTTCTAGCTGGTTGACACCTCGATATCAGATTAATTTTTACATTATCAATCACATGATTGTCGGTAATCCTATGGAGAATTATGATTTCTCTCCACTTGTCTGGAAGGCGATGATGGCCTTCGATCATGAAGCTAAGGTTGATTGGGCCTAATTCATTTTTGACAAGGTGCGATGTGCCTTTGAGAATGAACCTCACACTCCAATTCCTTTTGGAATGCAACTGAGTTGGCTTCTCGAACAAGAGATCCCTTCTCTCATCATAGGGTGGCCCGGAATGAGGGATTCTGATTTTTATCCTTCCTATCGCAGTCTCCGTCCTTAAAGAAACTGTTACAATATCAAAGTCTGGTGCTGCAATTTCTATGCTATTTTTGTTTGTAGTGTACTTTGACTTCTTGAATAAAATCCAAACTTCAATAGCAGTTTCCGTGCAGGACAAGATGAAACTCTTATTTCCTTGTATCCATCTTCCCACGATCATCTCCATAAATGTCTCTTCACGAAAATTTTATATGCATCACATCCTATTCCTTGAAAGAAAAAAGAACCTAGCGCTTCATATCTCCAACCATGTTTTCTGCAAGGAGTATCGCCATTGATCGTAACGCGATCTTCCACAGGATTGGCCTACAGGCGGAGTTTGTGAATGAGTCTCATGTGTATGACGATGTAATGAAGGACTTGAGAGCCTGTCTGGAGAAGTTCGTGAGCCTACGGCCTCATAAGTTTCAGGAGGATGTCTTGAGATCGTTTGCCCATTCCAGCCGTATCTCAGGAGAGAACGAGATCTTTGGCGTTGTCAATGGTCAAGTTGTTTTTTGGTCTTTGATAAGTTCATTATTTTACTCGCTTATCTATATTATTTTCTACTATTTTATGTAGTTTCATTGAGTTTATATATGTTTTTTACGCATGATTCTATATTGGGTGGTATTAAGCGTGCTTTGGTATGTTTCTACAGGTTTTAGACCAAATTCACCGGAAAATCGTTCCGAAAACAGTGATGTGCAAGAGTATCAGTGAAGAGTTCTTCCACTTGATGAATTCGGGCTAGTGGCGCATGGCAATGGATAGAGCTTCGAGTTAACTTTCCTACGCAACTGGAATCGGGTCAATCGGAGTTCGGAAGAAAAAGTTATGACCAAAACTGTGAGACCGCGCAGAAGGGGCGAGACAGGACGAAATCAATCGACGTGGACGTTTCACATCGATTGACGTGGAAGCCACGTCGATCGATGCAAATCTGCTGGCACGAAAATTCGATTAAACTCGAATTATATCATATCTTCAGCCCTAGATTTGATAGGATACAAATCCACCTCTATAAATATCCTACTAAATTCGACTTTTCAAGCAAACCCTTTTCATATTTTTCAGATCCATCATCATATTTTCATTCTGCAATTATGTTTTTAGAGTTTTGAGAGTTGGGAAACACGAAACCCTTTATTTTCTAGTAAGTTCTTTACTTTTATGCAATTTAATTGTTTTCTTTTGGATTTCCATCTGCGATGAGTGGCTAGAAACCCTAGCGGGTTCTAGGGTTTGATATTATTATGGATGCATGTTTAAGATTAATTAATTAGGTTCATGATTCTTGTGTCTATTTTATAATTCTAGATTAATTCAAGGACCGAAAGGTGACGATTAATTTAGATGTCTAGCTATTGATAGAAGGACCGAAAGGTGAATATTGATAGTGAGATTAGGAATGCATGATATACTCTATACTGTCCAATGAGATGTATTAGACTATAGGAATTAAACTGATTTGCTTATCAGATTGACTAATTTGGTGTTCTTGAGACCGAAAGGAGATAGTCACTAATTAGTAATCTAGTTTATATTTGCCCGCCCCAGGAAATATATCATTATCGCAGTATTCCACCTGTTAAATTAATAGGTTCTTACATGTTATCCATAAGAAGATTTCTTCCCTAGAATCTGTGTTCCTTTAAATTTGATTTCAAAACCTCTTTAATTTTCAGTATTGTCATCTTTATTTTCCAAATCAAAACCCGAATTTTCTGTTTCCTCAAACAATGAGTCTTAGGATCATAGTTAGTAGATAGGATAATTTTTTTATACAATTCCCCTGGATTCGATAAACTTAGGGTTCTTTATAAATTTATTTGCCACTGTTGCTATAATTTATCAGTAGATTTTACAGTGATCAAATTGGCGCTGTTGCCAGGGAATTGTTAGATTATATCTTGTTACTAGTTCGTTCTAGGATTTGCTGGATTGAGTTTTATTTTTCTATACGTGTGCGTGTGTGAGTTTTTGTTTCTGTACTCGGTGTCGATCGACGCATACACGCATCGATCGCTGTTAAAATTTTGGTGCATCGATCGATGCCAATCTCTCTCCTGCGTTGATCGACGTAACCCTACGTCGATCGACGCCAAAATGATATCTACCTATTTTCTATGCAGGTGCATGATCACGCAAGCCAAAGGAAAAACACTCGAGGCTTTTGTCCGTGAAATTGATGCAACCTGCAGAAAAATCAAAAAGAAAGGAAAAGACAAACAAAGAGAGATGACAGAGAATCCTGAAGCACCTCTGCAAAATATGACTCCCGAGGAGCAGAGGCAATTTGTGAATGAAGTACAGTAGCTGAGAGCACAACTACAAGCAACCCAGGCTACTCGGTTAGAACAAGCTGCAAGACTGGCAGAGTTAAACAACAAATAGATAGTTGTCCCACAAAAGTCCATCTTGGATCGATTTCTTCCATAGCAAGTGGAGGCTGGATTCAGAGGTGGCATTGATGCCAACAACTTTGAGCTGCGCAAAGGCCTTATTCAGATGGTGCAGCAGAATCAGTTTGCGGGGAGAGCTGTAGAAGATCCATATGCCCACCTCAACCAGTTCATTATGGTTTGTGACACTGTGAAGCAGAATGGAGTGACCCAGGATGTTATCAGAATGAGACTGTTCTCGTTCTCACTCAGAGACGAGGCGCGGTCTTGGTTTGCTGGATTGGATAAGAGTTTGATAGGGACATGGGAGGAACTTCGATTAGAATTCCTCACCAACTACTTCCCGCCGAGCCTACTGCTAAAGAGGAAAGCTGCTATCACTCATTTTAAACAGATGTATGATGAATCACTACATGAGGCCTGACAGAGTTACAAGGAGCTCCTGCGGCTCTGTCCTGGGCATGGGATTGATTTATAAATGCAGGTCTGTCATTTCTACGAAGGGCTGACTCCACACATGAAGGAGTTGGTTGATGCATCTGCTGGTGGAATCCTAATGAAGAAGAGTGGAGCCGAGGGAATGAGACTCTTGGCGGATATGGCTCTGAATAGCCATCAGTGGCCGACCGAGAGGCAGCTATCAGTCAAAGCAGTCGAGACAAAGCCAGAATTCAGGCAACAAAGTTGGGGTACTCCTATCATCTTTCAGGAAGTACTGGAAAAATTGGAGGCCAACCATGTTGCATCCTTTGTGGATAGAGAACCTTGTTCCTTTCATAGAGGTTTATTACAGGTGCTTGCCTACAATTCCTTGGTCGCAGAGAATGAGATTCATTTCAATCTCAATGATGAGGAATTCCATATAACTGCTGACTATCTTGCTGCAGAGTTTGGGCTCAAGCAGAGTGGCATCCCTGTCAAAAGCTATCCTCAACATATCGTAGGTCCGGAGTGGTCAGCATGGCAACGGTGGAGAGTAACGGAGGTTGGTTTCCATCAAACTGTGTCGAGCAACTTCCTCAAGTCACATTACAAGTGGACTTTTGACATAGTTAACCAAATGATAGTCTGCTGTTCTTCTCAGACTACAAATTTTTCACCATTGATATGGAGGGCTATGATGGCATTTGAAGATTGGGCTGCCTTTATCTTTGATCACTTGATAACTGCATTCAGGAATCTTCCAGAAATCACTATCCCATATGGCATGCAATTGGGCTGGCTTATTGAGAAGCGACTCACTTTCCTTAAGGAAGATGGAGCTAGGCTCATGATCACCGACTATTATCCTTCAGGAAGTGCTTCCTCCTACTTCCCGTAGATGTAGACTTTACTGATCCAGTGTGAACAATGTATCTTTCTTATCTATATTAATGAAGTCTTATGTTTTTTTGTATATGACAATCCGTAAATAATGATAAACCATAATCGATTTAATCATTGTTTCTTCAAATCTACAGTTTTGACTGTGTGACAGTCAATTAACATCTTTTTTTCTCGAGATTCCATCAAACTCTAGAAGACCTAGTTTGATGCATAGCTCCTTGAAATGAGCCTCAGGCAGTAATTTAGTGAAGATATCCGCTAACAGGTCTTCAGTTCTGATGTATTACACTGAGACATCTTCCTTCTCCATATGGTCTCGAATGAAATGATGAAGAATATCAATATGTTTTGTCCTTGAATGTAGAACTGGATTCTTCGAGATTGAAACGACACTGTTGCTATCACAGTAGATAGGAACACATCCTGTATCAATTCCATAATCCCTAAGCTATTGCTTTATCCAAAGCACTTGAACACAACAACTGGCTGCTGCTACATATTCAACCTCTGTAGTTGATATAGCTACTGAATGTTGTTTCTTACTAAAACGGCTAATCAGTTATGTTCTAAGACTTGACAAGTTCTGCTTGTGCTCTTCCTGTCAATTCTGCAGCCTCCAAAATCTGAATCAGAGAATCCATTCAGCATGATTCCATCAGTTTTGGGGTACCAGATACCTAGAGACTCTGTGCTCTTTAGATATCTTACAACTCTTTTGGCTGCTTCCATGTGTGACTTCTTATGATTCACCTGAAATTGTGCACATACGCCCACGACATAAGATATATCAGGTCGGCTGGAAGTTAGATATAGTAGAGATCCAATGATTCCTCTATAAGCTGTCAGGTTGACAGGTTCTCTTTCTTCATCGAGAGTGATTTGAGAACTGGTGCTCATAGGAATCCTTAGTGATTTTGTCTTCTCAGGACAAAATTTGTTGATCAGGTCTTGAGTATACTTCTTCTGACTAATGAAAATCCCTTCGTCAGACTGATCAACTTGCAAACCAATAAAATATGTCATTTTGCCCATCATACTCATCTGAAATTTGTTCTGCATCAGTTGGGCAAACTTCTCACATAGCTTGGTGTTTTTGCTTCCAAAGAAGATATCGTCTAAATAGATCTGAACAAGTAGGATGTCCTCTCCATCCTTTATCTTGAATAATGTTCGATCTATTGCACCCTTTTCAAATCCATTTTTGAGCAAAAATTTTGAGAGAGTTTCATACCATGCTCTAGGTGCTTGCTTTAATCCATATAAAGCTTTCCTTAGCTTGTAGACTTGATTTCCTTGCTCAAAACCTGGAGGCTGTTCTACATAAACTTCTTCCCTTAATTCGCTGTTTAGGAAGGCGCTGTTCACATCGATCTGAAGAAATGTGAAGTTGTGGTAGGCTGCATACGCCAGGAATAACCTAATAGCTTCGAGTCTAGCAACTGGTGCAAATGTCTTGTCGAAGTCTATTCCTTCGCATTGTGTGTATCCTTTTGCAACCAATCTTGCTTTATATCGAACAATGGTACCGGTCTCATCTCTCTTATTCTTGAAGACCCATTTGGTACCGATCACAGACTGATGTGTGGGTCTATCCACCAGATACCACACATTGTTGCGGGTGAACTCATTTAGATCTTCTTGCATTCTCGTTTATCCAGTCTGTTGATTGAAGAGCTTGAGTGAACTTCACTGGTTCGATCTGAGATAGAAAGAAAAATATCAATGTTGTGCATTGTCTAGTTCGAACAAGATTTCAAACATCATCGAGTATGGCTTCCTTTGGGTGATCTCTTAGCCAGTTTGACTTCTTTACAGGTATGGCTTCAGCACGTGGAGCTGGGTCATCGGAAACTATAGGATGTTCCTCTTGAGGTATTCCACTTCTAGATTCTGGAACTGTTTCTTCTTCCGCAGAACCTCCTTCACCTTCTCGTTCAAAGTTTACTTCCTTGGTGTCAACTTGCTGTGCTTCTAAGACCGCTTTCTGAGCTTTAGGGGGCTTCTCTTTTCCGGAATGTTCAAGATTTGTGGTCTTTAAGACCTCAACGATGGCTTTTGCATCATTGGCCTTCTCGACTGCTTGAGGATTAGTCGAGGTAACTGGAGTCTCAGAGATATCACTCATAGATCTAGTTAGAGGAAATATTTGATTATGATCAAGATCACACTTAGATTCCTCATTGGCATCCTTGATCTCCTGATTCCCTAAACTTAGTTCTTGAAGAGTCTTGCGCACTAAAATAGCTTCATCAAATACAACATCACATGTTATTTCCACAAGCTACCCGTCTTGTTGAATACCCTATATCCCTTATATGAAGGATGTCCATACCCGAGGAACACTCCTTCATCAGCCTTTGGGCTGAATTCAACATGGACTTCCCATTATTGTGAATACACGAAGATGAGCTATAGAAGGCTTACGACCATTGTAGATCTCGTAGGGTGTCTTGTGCAGCCTTATGTTGAATGCGCTTCTATTCTGTGTGTTGCAGGCTGTCATCAAGGCTTCTCCCCAAAAACCTTTTCCAAGACCGGTGTCAGCCATCATGGTTCTCACTGCTTCTTTAAGTAATTTGTTCCTTCGTTCAGCAAGACCATTTTGTTGAGGCATTCTGGGAGCAGACTTCTCAGGACCAATTCCAATTTCAGCACAGAAGTCCATAAGAGGTCCGTTGCGGAATTCTGTCCCGTTATCTGATCTTATCCTCTTGACTTTCACTCCCTTGTTATTTTGAAGTCGCGTGATCAGTTCTGGTAATTGAACTTTGACTTCGTCCTTGGATTTCAGCAGTACTACCCATGTGTACCTTGAATAATCATCAACAACCACCAGGGTATATTTCCTTTTTCCAATTGTGGGAGGAGTGACTGGGTCCAAAAAGATCCATGTGAAGTAGTTCCAAGATTCTTTCTGTGTTCGCCTTGACTGGACGTTTCTTGAAAGAGACTTTTGTTTGTTTCCCGAGCTGACACAATTTACACGCTCCTTTCTGGAACTTTTTCTGTGGCAGTCCTACAACAAGATTATGCTTTGCCAAATATCGAATTGAGTTGAAATTTAGATGACTAAGCCTTTTGTGCCACAACCAGTTGATGGATTTATATACTGAAAGCATTATGATTGGTATATTATGTACAAGGTTGATTGGTTAATATACTGGGAATCATAAATGTTGTATGTTCATCTCCTGTCTGAATTAACAAACACGTGTCGCAAACGCAATTATCCTCTTATATCGTCGATAAGGAGATCATACAGTGTGTAGTAGATCACGGAAGATCGTATGGATCGTTTGACCTAGCGAGATATAAATGGTTATCACAGCTGAGATAGTTCCAGGATAAACTGTCGGTGTAGGCTGCAGCATACGCAGTAATAAGCATCTTATCTTGGATGGCTTGGCATGCTGGTGTGGGGCACACATTGATAAGGACCTATGTCGAGATCGATTCTTTTATCTGATTCCTCTGATTATGGTCTTGTTTGTCACCTTGTCTATTATGTGGCATTTTGATTATTCAAATCTGACTATATAGCCACTCTTACTCAGTTGCTTATACTGAGAAGATTATGCTTCAGACTGGTGACTATGGATACGTTCTGAATGATAATTCCGTTGTATTCCATGCATCATTTTCCAATAACTTGACCCGTGGCCTTGTTCCCCAAACTAACTAATGCTCCTTCGTACATCTCAAGGTTCTTGATTAGATCCTTTTCTCCTATCATGTGAGCTGAGCAGCCACTATCTAAAATCTAAGTTCTTGTCTTCTTTTGGGGACTTGACCTCTGCAATACAGAAGAATTATTTAGGTCCCCGCATCATTTCGGGTCCTTAAAGGTCAGTCGTGTGGATCCAACCTTTTGGTATCCACATCTGTTTCACCTTAACGGTTCGTGAAACTAAATTACTTTGATGTGATTTATCTACCTTTCTCCTGATGAACTGTGTGTGGTGTGTATGCATGTTATGTTCGACTGTGGTGTTAGGAATTATGTTGTAATTCTCCCTTAGATCAAAATTGTAAAAGGTTTTGTTGAATCAATGCCTTAGTAGTTTGGTCGATCATTGCTGAAGTCTAGCATAGTCTAGCAACTCTCGTGTAATGTCCTGTTTAGGAAAAATATCGAGTTGTAATATATTAGATTGCTATAAGTATTCTCAGCAGATGGTAGCTGCAAGAGAAGTCAGCAGACAAGGATGACTTCTAAGGAAGAAAGTAGTCATGTGCTAAGAAGAGTGATTGCTAAGGTGCTAGCAATCATATGCTGAAAAGATGAGACTGCTAGGAGCATTTGCTTAGCAGTCAACAAATTAAAGATCTAGAAGAATGTTAAAGGTGTTAGCATTCGCTGCTACAGAAGAGATTGCTAGAAGCTATAGCAATCAGAAGCCAAGATATCAAGTGATAGCAGAATGCTGAATGGTCACCATTTGCTAGTACTTAGCAGATTGCTAGAAGAGCTCAGCAAACAAAAGACTTAGCAGATTGCTAAGAAGAGCTCAGCAATCAGGAGGCTTAGCAGAGTATTTCCAGCATTTTCCGATAGAACGCTAAGCAAGGAAATACTTAGCAAACACTTGCTAAAGACGCCCGTTCTGACAGAAGGTACAACAATGGACAAAAGCTTTACCCGAAGTAGGTAAAAAGTGACTGTACCACACCGGAAAGTAAGAAAAAGCAAGTAACCATTTTAGACGGAGAAGACCGTTGTGTCTAACGGGTCTGGAGATTCAAAGTTTGAATCTCCAGATATAAAAGAGAAGTCCAACAGAGAGAGACGACTACTACTCGAACTACTCAGACAAAAACTACTCGAACTACTCAGACAAAAACTCTCGAACAACTACTCAGACAAAAAACACTTGAACAACTACTACTCGCACATTCAAACACTTGAACATTTGAAAAAGTGAACAAATATTCCTTTGACAAAAGCGAACAAAGCAAAAGAGAGAGTAATCAGTTGAGAGCCCTCTTAAAGAGAAGTATTCAAAGCTTTCAACAACCATAGTGTCCCCCATTGAATATCTGAAACTATCTTGAAGAGATTCCTTGACTTTGTTCAAGAATCTAATCATTGGGATACCTTCCATACAAGGAAGCATCCAGCAGTCACATCTCTGAAAAGGGATTGACTCCGCGGGCTATTGCTAAAACCAGACAAAGTTCAGGAGAGAACTATAAAACCTCCATTACAGCGAAGGACAAGTTTTACGAAGGTGCGCCCTTGACTTGGCCATAACAGCTGCCCTAAAAGATTGAAGTATTGGAGGATAGCTTTGTAGTGGCTTGGTCAAAAGCTCACTACCTGCTATAAGAGATAGGCGATTCCTTGTACTTCAAATATCTTTTTAGTGTAATTCTCAGTGATACGACTGAGGAGTGGACGTAGATCTTTAAGATCTAACCAATATAAATCTTGTGTGTTCTTTACTGTTTTATTGCTTACTGTTTGGGTGTTGAGATTTGAAACCTAGCATCGACAGGTGCTAGAGTATCTACTTGTAAGAAACCCTAACTTCTACCTCGAGCTAAAACATTTTTTACAAGAACTTAAGTGCAAGATAAATAATTAATCTACCGTTGTATTCGTGTGTTAGTTCTTTGCTATTCACCACGACGACTCTGATCTGGGACCGACATGTGGTTTGTGAACTCTTCTTGAACCGACTGTTCTGGAAAGAGTCTTGAGAAATAGTTCTCGGGTGTGTATCCATCACAGTTTCATGAGAGAATGATGGTTTAGACCCAGGCCTCGAATAGGTGTTCCCCCTATTCGGTTGACTATTGTGATATAACTGAGGTCTATCATGACTTTTTGGATATCTATCCGATTTTTGAACAGACTTCCTTGCAACATTTACATGTTGCTTAGTCGTTCTGGTAGGCAGAACTGGATTCCTCGCATATGGAACATTATGCTTATCCAGTTTTGATAAAGGGATACTTCTCGTCTTAACAGTTGGTTTAGACAGTTTTTGAACTTTGTAGTCAAACTATTGAGGAGCCAGTTTAGGGTTAGAATTTGACCAGCATTTAGTATTGACACCTTGATTTACAGGTTCTTTGAGAAGGTCCTTTCCTTTCCTAACCATATGAATTGGACTAAGATTTGATTTGGCATAGTGCAGTGGTGTCTTCTTAGTCCTAGATGTAGATGCATGCATGTTCATGGATGTATCATATTGGGGGTCAGAAAAACCAATTCCTCGTTTATCAAAGTTTTGCTTTTGAATATTCAAAATTTCATCTAATTTCTTATAACTCCTTTTGAAAGAACATTCGTATTTAACAGGTTCGGTTTTCTTTAAGGAGTCACATTCTTTTGAAACATTTTCAAAATCTTTAGGAAGTTTTGAATGTTCACCCTTATAATTTTAGAATTCCTCACTGATTGATCTCATTCTTTCGATTTCATTGGTCAAAACTGAAATTTTTGTTTTCAGTGAGGCATTTTCACTAATTACTTTATCTTTAATTTCATGAAATTTCTCAAACTCTTTGATAATCCTTTTAAAAGTGATGTCTTCAAAGCTAGAAAGACATTGTTCAGAGCTATTATCAAACCAAATAGATGTACAAGATGAGGGTAGATTAGTTGTTACCCGAATTCCGCAGTTTGAAGCGCTATCTTATTCATCATCGGTAACATCTCCACCAATTACTGCCATAAAAGCAAGTAAAGCTTCCTCATCTCCTTCATCCTCAGACGTGTAGTATCCATCATCTTGATCCGGTACGTCGAGCACTTCAGTTCTGGTGAGCATTGCTTGGGAAACAGATCTGGATGCTCCCTTCTCGAACGCCTTCCTCAATTTGTCTCTTTCTTCCCGAGAGACTAGGGGGCATTCATACTTCAGATGATCTAGAGAGTTGCACTCATAGCATGTGCGTGGCTCTCTCTTCATGAACCTCTGCTCACTGGATTGTGTTTCCTTTTCTTTTCCTTTTGCCTTCTCTAGAAGAGTGGTCAAATTCCTCAGTTGCTCCTCCAGTTTGGCAACTGACAGCTCAGTTTCCTTCTTCTGAACTGAGTTGGAGGTGTCCTTTGCTTGTGAGGATTTATAGGCAATTTTATCGAAGTAAACTAGCCTTTTTGAACGCCTTTGGAAGTCTCTCTTTACGAAAAATGCTGCATCACCATCAGCTGCTGAATTCGGAGTTCGAACAGCTTCATTCCCGTTCACCATCTGGATGTCCCACTCATGGGCTTGAAGATCATCGAACAGTTCTTTGGTAGACATTTTTGAGAGATCCATGGCCTTCTGGCTGGTGGTTTTAACAAACTAGTCTTCCTTTGGCAGCCTTGAAAGGATTTTGGCATTCATGTGTGCCACTTTTTCTTCTCTTCCGAGGTTCTTCATCTCACTGACGATGGCATTAAATCTTGCCTCCATCGATTTGATTGACTCGCTGGGTAGCATCTGGAAGGATTCATATTTTTCCACGACTACTTACTTCTTGTTGCTCTTCATCACTTCTGTTTCTTTAGTGAGATCATTAATCCAAACCCACAATTCCTTGGCAGAGTTGTTCTCTACAGCTGTGTCTTGGAGGGAATCTAGGAGGGAATGTATGATCATCTCCTGTGCAATGAAATCGACCTGGTGACGTTTTTTGTCCTCAAATGTCCAGTCCTCCTTACGCTTGTCTATGTATTTGACACCGTCTGGCTTGTCTGCTGTCGCAAGGATGACTTTGGGCATCTGAATCTTCAGAGGTCCGTTATCCAGGACTTTATCCATCTCTGGATGTTGAGCTCTTAGTAGAATGAGACACTTCTTCTTCCATACTTCAAACTTTTCTGGATTATACATAGGAAGACTAGGATGACTCATCATTTTCTAAGAAGAATATGCTCGCTAAAACACACTAGATAAACAATTAGAGTGTAAGGAACTACGGATCCCGTCTTAAGCGACTCAAAACAGGACAGTCTAGAAAGACCGACCTGCGCTGATACCACTTGTTGGTCCCAGACCAGAGTACAAGTAATGTGCAGCGGAAGTATTTAATCAATTAAATACACTCTAAGTATAGACAGATCAGTTTCTATCGCACTTTATGGTTAATAGTTTTTAGAAGCACATTTTGATTTTAGCCAGCAGATTATGGTAACAATTTTATAGATCTAAACAGTAGACAATTTATACGCTTTAACACTTACACAATAAGTGTTGAAGATTTTAAGATATCTTTGAAAACTGTAAAGTACGAAATGTAAAGAAGATTGTAAACGACACAGAATATTATAGTGGTTCGGAGCCTTAAGTCCTACATCCACTCTTCGGATATCAGATCCGGTAGTTCACTAAGTTATGAAGATACAGTCCTCATGATCTATAGCCTGTTGTTATAGAGACCTCTATCCACAGCACAATGAATCACTCGCTCAGGCATTTGTACTTCACTCCTTCTTCAGTCCGTCGAAGGCTCTGCATCTTCTCTGTGGACCGGCTCAAAGTTGGACTGAGGATAAACCTCCATTTTCCTCCTTCGGTAGGTCCGATGATTGTGTTCTTCCCAGAACGTTGACTGGTCGGTAGTTTCCCGTGATAATCTGTTCTCCCATTGCAAAGATTAGGTTGTTGTGTTCTTACTTGGAAAGTTAGAACACCAATATACTAGATTAAGTTAGCTGACTTAATCCTTGTGTACTCAACGTCACACAGTGAATCTCCTCGGACTCTGTAGAAATGAATGTGTCGTGTTCAATAAAAGAACTATGGTAATAATGTCTTCTCTCTTGAGACTGTTTAATGCTTGAGCTTCAGTTTTAATCGAGAGACAATAAATATGTCAGAGATTCAAATCAGTGTTTGTATTCGGATGAGCAGAGAGACAAAAAATTTTAAGTCTATGTTGTCCTGCTATTTATAGGCGAGACACCTGAAAATAGCCGGTAGAGACATTCGAGAGGTTGTCCAATCATAATTCATGCTCTTCTAATAGTCGCTTGTCTCTCGGCTTTTTTTGCTACAACGTACTGCTTTTCAGAGCAGTTTGTACTTGTTGTGTCAGACGTCGAACAACATTGTACGCCAGTCGCAGTTGAGTAACTGTCTGTGCTTTTATCATTGACTTCTTTGAAGTTCCCTTGCGACTTGTTCGACATCTTATCACGTATGCATTCCCTGATGTGAAACTGTCTTGTTCTGAAACTGCAAATTCCTCTCAGCAGTTTCCGTGTGAAGACTGTATCCACAGTTTTTGTGAACTTGCTCTACTTGTCTTCGTCTTCTAGTCAAGACAGTTTTTCGTCTGTAAGTCATCTTCTTCAAAACTCTTCCACAATTTTTGTTGACTTCCTTCTTCCTAGACTATTACAACTGGAACATCCTATACAATGATTACATGAGGTAATAACTCTAAGTCGTAGACTTTGGAATATAGTTCACGGTGTCCCAAAAACTGATTACAAACATATATCATGATAACACTGTACACTCATGCATAATACAAGTTTTTGTTAAAATCATCATGTATATGCACAAAACATTTTTTCCTCACATGGAAGCTTCCACTTTTATTAGGCACCACATAATCATTTTCCCAAACATTACCAACATTTCATATTGATCCACATAATCACATGGGGTAAGATAAGAGTGGCCACTCGCTATCTACCCGATAAGGTTTCATCACCCTTACCCAACCGGTAGTCTTATTACTATCCGGGCTAATGTATTAGGCTTACAATACCACGGGGGTAGACACTCCCCGATCCAGCTCATCTCCAAAGTGGATCATCATTCATCAACCACAAATTCATATCATCTCAATAATCAAACAATCATACGGTGCCAAAACATTTTTGCGGTGTATCATGCCTTGTTTAAAAAAAACAAAAACATTTATTATCAATTTGGAAATCATTTTGAAAGGGAAACCAAAAGAAAGTAGGATAAAGTAGTGCCCTCCTTAGTTTTAAAGAGGTGTTCGGTTCACTTGGTTTTCCTAGGTGATGCTTTCCTTTTGACAGTCAACAATAGCTAGATTGTTTAATATTAAATTATTAAGTGTGTTCATTTTAATTTAAAACATGGTATACATGTATGATCAACTTCATCAAACTCATTTAACATGCTTCATTCATTAACTCGTAATAATAACACTTAATCTTATCTATCCCTTAACACATGCTTGCATATTCATTATTTACTTTAACACGTTCAACAATTCAAGTATTCTCAATCATCATACATATTTCATATCTCTTTGATCAATTATGCTCTAATTATCAATCATAATCTTTTCCTAGGGATATTATAATTTGAATTTGTAACCATGTTAATGCCCTAGTTCTAAATGTGAATAAGTTATCAATCAATAATGCAACAAGTTTTAAAAATACTGTTCAACTGACGTAATATGTTTATTAAGTTTAGAAAGACATATGAATGCAAGTAAATGACTCTATGATTTTGGCTTAGTGAATTTCCTAGACATGTATCTAGAATGTGATGCTATTTTAAAAATGATGCCAAATGAAATGTACATCTAATTTTGGTATGCGATTTTGTATAAAAAAAACTAGATATTAAAATAAACATGCTCCAATTGACTGTTTGTGAAATTCATTTTTCGTTTGAAAGTTATGGGCAGGGGGAGATTGGATTCCCTGGGCATTTTTGCTACGGGTCTGAAAACAGGGTGCCACTTTAAAACTTTGTTGTGACTAACATACACATGATAATGACTTCAAAATTTATATGCAGACTTTATGATGTCTCTAGAACCTACAAATAAATTTCGAGAATTTTCTAAGATGTCTCATTGCAGTTTCGAAAACCATTTTCAAAATGCAACGCATAATGACACACAATTTTACATAGAGCACAACTTTCGAACCCCTGATCATTTTAACATGAAACCATAACCAAAGCCTTTTTAACACATTTCAATAAAATATATTTAAATATCAGCTTAATCGTATATCATTTTTAAGACCTAAAACAAAAAGGAAAATAGGAGTACAGTTCTGCAATTTTTCCAAGTATCAGATTTATCCAAAACCAAAACGTGTCTTCCCCTATTTCTCATTTATTCCATGATTTAGATACAGGGATGAAACATGACATACATAATCAACACAATGTTTTTTAATAATTTTCTATATTTATTATAATTGTTTTACAAGGGTTATGTATTTTTCCTAAGCACCAAAATCTACCTTGCCACAGGTTTGCCACACAAAGTTGCAGAGGTCATAACTCACCAACCACACAAAATTTTTAAGAATTTCTAAAATCCACATTTTCCTAACTCATCATAGTTTATCATATTCAAAATTGAGCACATTCCAAATTTGTTAACCCGGTCTTCCGTGTCCGGACAGCCGGCGCAAGAAAACAAAAATTCACACATCAACACCAATCTTCATACATCAATCCATATCAAGTAATTTAATGGTTTTGGGAGCTTCAATATCACATATTCACAGAATATTATCCATCTAGAAATATGAGACATGATTCCATTGATTTCCCATCAACTCAAATAAAACTATTACCCTAGTTCTTTGATCGTGCATGCAATTACGTAATCAAAGTTAGAAGGTAAAAAGGGGTAGGAAAGATACTACTTGAGAGGGTAAGATTTCATTGAAGTATTTCTTGGAATCAAACTTTGTGAGCTCCTCTCTCTCCACGCTTCGCGTTTTCGAGCTCCTCCTACCAAACAGACTTCGATTCTCCACGATTCATGTCTTCTCCTTTCGATTCCCAGCTAGGTTGAAAATTTGGATGTTAGAAATTGATAGGGCTTTTGGTATCAAAATGAAGAGGAAGGTGAGGGGATTCCGAATATGGGATTCTTGAAAGGGTTTGAGCATTCGGTGAGGAGAAAATGTAGAGAGAAGGGGCTGCAAATGAGAGGTTCTTCAATGGTGTTTGAGAGGAAAAATGTCGAAGAAGAAAGGTGGAGAGAGAGGTGTCGATTGAGAGAGAGAGATGGGAAAAAGTGGGGAAAAAGGAACTTTGTGATATGAATTAGGGGTAGGATATTCTATATATTTTTTTAAATTTAATGTTTACTAAATTGTCCTCCCTTAATATATAATTCATGTTGTTGGTCCCTGATCAGAAAATGGAATAATGTGCAGCGGAAGTATAATACAGTTATTTGCACTCTTAAAGCGGGCAGTTCAGTTTCAAACTGGAGACTCAATTTTGATCAATAGTTCAAAAACGACAGTTTGTGATAGCCAGCAATATTAAGTAACCAATTTACAGTTATATTAAGTCAACAGTTATACGCTTCAACAGTTTTAGAGAAGTGTTGAAGGTTTCAAAACACAATTGAAAACTGTATGGTGCGTGAAGTAAGTAAAATTGTAAATGAGACATGATATTTATAGTGGTTCGGAGCCTTAAGTCATACATTCACTCTTCAGAAATTAATCCAGTAATTCACTAAGAAGATGAAGTATACACTCCTCACGATCTATAGCCAATCACCATGAAAACCACCGTTCGCAGCAAACTGGATCACTCACCCAGGTAGATGATCTTCACTCCTTCTTCAGTTCCTGGAAGCTAGGTGGCACCTTGATGTCTTCTTAGAACTGGCAATCGTCGGAAATAGATTGAGGAAAAACCTCCCTTGTCCTTCTCCAGTCGATGGATGGTTGAGTTCTTACCAGAACATATGCAGGTTGGAAAAAGCCCGTAAGAACCTTCTTCTCCTTAGAGAATCAGGCTGCTGTATTCTTACTTGAAAAGTAAGAACACCAAGAAAGTAGACTAAGTCGAAAGACTTAATCCTCATGTACACAAGGTCACATGGTGAATCTTTGAAGATTCTTTAAGCAATAATGCCTCGTGTTCAATAAATGAACTACATAGTTAATGCCTTCTCGGTTGAGAGCTTTAAAGGCTCTAAGCTCTCAATTTGGTAGAGTAACGACAAGGTTTGATTGTTTGTTCTTGTATATTATGTCTCTGATCCTTCTGCTTTTTATAGTTGGAGATTTGAAAATAGCCGGTAGTGACAACTCGAAGGATGTCCAATCAATGTCCATCATTCTCTGTAAAGTAGACCTGCTCCTCTGCCTTTTCTGAATCACTGCCATGCTTTTTGGAGGGTTAGTTTGTACTTGTTGTGTCAGAATCGAACAACGTTGTACTTTAGTCATAACTGAGTGTATTTTTGTTCTTTATCATTGACGCTTCAATGCTCTTTTATGACTATTCGGCATCATGTTTTCACGTGTTTCTTTGACCTGAAACTATTCTGGTCTGAAACTGTAAGCGCCTCTCAACAGTTTCTTTATGAAAACTATGTCCACATTTTTCTTTGCTATACGATCCTTGACAGTTTAAAAACTGTCTGCACAATTTTTCTCGTCCATCACTCTGCACAGTTTTCTCATCTGGAGAGCTTCCACTTCAAAAACTATGGAACAGTTTTTGACTATTTTCTTCTCCTAGACTATTACAACTCAATCATCCTTTTTGAAGGTGAGATTTCTACATTAATACCTAACAATTTCTCCCTTTTTGATGTTGTCAAAACCATACATTTTAAGTCGAAAAGAAGATGTAGTTGCTCTGAGTTTACAAGGATTGAAAGTCTAACACCACTCAGAACTTTGCTTCTTCTACACTCGACCTACTCTAATCGATCTTCCCCCTGAATGGGAGAGATATTTCTTGATTAATATTAATAAGATTAGAGCAATAAAAGAATGCTGATCACACTGGAATATGTGAGTTCAACTAAGTATCAAGGTAAGAGACAATGAGCAGTTGTCTTCAAACCAACAATTTTAGACCATTCATTATACGTGTTCGTTACAAGTACATGAAAAGTTCAAAACTACGGTAAAAGAAGATACAAAAAAATTCAAAGGTTACTCTGCTACGCCTGAGATTTGTCCTTATCCTTTTGCTTGTCTGGGTTTGAAGAGTCTGCATCTTTTGGCTTTAAAATAGTAGAAGAGGTCAAGGTACCAGTTTGCATGGCAAAGCTCTTGGCCATATCCATCATTAGTTTCATCTCCTGTTCTCTAGCTTGTTGCATGCACTTCATCTGCAATCTGATCTGTTCATCTTGCCTCTCCATCAACTGCAACTGCAGCATCACTTGTTCATCTCTCATTTCTTCCCCCTTTTAGACAAAAACAAAAATTAAGATCAAGGATGACTGGATTTGCTGGTTCATTTCCTATCTCATAACATCAAGGGTTAGATGAGGTGCTGCCACAGAGATGGGATTGGGAGACATTTTTCCTTCAGAAGCAACGTGTGCTCATAAGTCTCCGCTGGTTTGTCTTTGAGATGTAGCAGTAAACATCTCTAGTGTTTGATCCACAAAAATGATTGCTTCTTCTTCATCTGTTTGTTTGGTTGTTGCTGCTTCTGCATCATTTCTTGCCTTCTCAGCAGTGGACTCTTCTTCTCTTCTTTTTACTTCAGCAGCGGCTGCTTCTTCCTCTTTCCTTCTCAGTTCAGCTACTGCTTCTTCTTCTTGCTTTCTTTTAAGCTCAGCAGCGGTTTCTTCTTCTTGCCTCTTTCTTTTGGTTTCTTCGGCCTCCTGCCTTGCCCTTTCAGTGGCCTCGGCCTCATGTCTAACCTTTTCTGCTTCTTTTGCTGCTGCCGCAGCTTCGGCCTCAAGCCTTGCTTTCTCAGCAGCTGCTACTGCAGCTTCTTGCTCTCTCCTGTTCCTTTCCTCTTCTTCCTTTTCAACCTTTCTTCTTTTGCCCTCCTCAATCTTTCTTCCTCTTCTTTTCTTATCCTTTCTTATTCTTCTTCTTTCTTCAGCCTTTCCAGCTCTTTGTTTTTGTCTTCTTCAAACTAGGAGAGTTTTGTTTGAATCATTTCAACTTTCTCATCAGTTTCTGTTGAAGATCACGAAGTCTCTCCAGGCTGTAGTGGCATTTGCCAATTTTCCTTTCGATGCGCTCCAAAGTAGACTCTTCGCTGTTCTCATCAAGAGATTTATTTGAGCTGTCGACTAGCTCAGTCCCCCCTATTTCCATGAAGGGAATTCTTTCTTGTTCTTCACCATGAAGGGATGCCGCTTTCTCATCTGAATCTTCTAAGGCAGTTCGGCCATCCTCAGGTTGTTCTGGCCTCTGGGATATAGTTCTTTCAAAATCTTAGGAGCTGCATCTTGTTTCTTCAAGATCTACGTGCTCATCAGTTGTGTAGATTCCAAGAGCCTTAAGTTGAAGGCGTTTGACGGCGTTAACATATATGAGCTCTGGATTTAGAATAGTCTCCTGTGGTCGGGAGGATTGACCAGATCCTTCAAGTGTAGCATCGAAGTGCAATTTCTTGGCAAATGCCCTCATTGATATTTCAAGATCCGCTCCTTTCCTCTTCTTACTTTGGGGTTCTTCAATGATAGTTTGTTTTCCTTTCATAACTCGCTGTGAACCTTCTCCAAGGTTTGTCTCTATTTGTTTCCTCTTATTCCTCTTCCTCCTTTTATCATGTTGTTCAACTGTCTGCAACATAATTATGTTCTACCTTGGTTGAACTGAGGCTGAGGTGCCAGTTTTCTTAGGCTTCTTGGCACTTGCAACAGTTTGAACTACCGGATTGACAGCAAGACTCTCAATAGTCTCAATATCTACCTCCTTATCATCAAAATTGTCATGCCCTTCATCATCACCATCGTTACCACCGTCGTCTCCTTCATCTCTTTGGATCGAACGTTAGATTAGATTCTTAGGTGGAATGAAATTAGACGGTATAAGTTCTTGCCCCTCTCTTCGAAGACCTAAAATACTTTCAAGAAGGTAGCTAACCTTCAAACCAAAACTGACACTCGAAGAAAACTTGCCATCTTTTCTGATGTCTTTGTTTTTCATAGCATTTTCCAGCAAACTTCGAAAAATATATTCTGCGCAGTTCCCTCCAGGTCAATCATCAAGAGCCATCATCAAGGCGTATTTGGGATGGCTTAACTCAGAAAAGGATCCAACCCCACAATATAGCATTCTTAGTGCGATTTCACTGAGTGTTTTGTAGAATGGGTTAAGTTCGGATACCTTTGTGGCAGGTCTTAATTTCTCTTTAATCTCAGGCTTCTTCCACTTCATCCAATGATTTTTCATTGCCTCCTTGTCATCATCGAGATAACTGGTGATGTGGACCCCTGTCTTAGGTAGATGATGGTATTGAGCGATAAGATTTGGATCAACCCTTATATCCTTCTTTGCAATTTTCATCTTGAAAAACCGTTGATCTTTATCAATTATTGCATGTTTGTAGAACTAGGCTACGCTATGAGGGTTAAATCTCCGGGGAGAAGCAGTCAAGAATTGCGTCAAGTTTTCCATTATGAGCTTCTTGGAGAAATCTATAGCAATCACCTCGTCTAATGAGATTGATGCAAAATTTTTCCAATTCAAAATTTTCTCTTTTACGACTTGAGAATCCCAAAGCTGTTTGTTGGTGACGCCGTAAGAGTCGACGATCTGGAATAAATCATCATGTGGAGTCTTCTCCGTGACTGTGAACTGCTCAGGGTTATCGAAGGTGCTGGTGCCTTTGATTTGAGTCTTCTCTTTCGGCATGTTTGGAAGATATAATGTGGATGATTTGGAAAACTTAGAGTTGAAAGCTTGAGGTTTCTGAACATTGACTTGTAGAGAGTAGAGAGTTCGAGTGAGAATGTCGAAGAAGACGGCAACCAGGGCTTAAGAGATTATTGTGATCAATCGTCAAACAAAATCATAAGCTGAGACTGAAACCCCTTTCTGTGGTGGACAACTGAGATCGTCGCTGACGTAAGCAATTGTTCGCATCTCTGGCTCGCCGTTCAGGAGCGTGTGGGTGCAATGATGTAGCTCCTCATAACTCGCCATGACTCTGGTCTGCAATAAATGCACCTTTAAGTCAACGATTCATGAAAAATCAGAACTCCACGCCTTTGATTTGCCAGTTCCCCTATCTTACTGCTGCAGCTAACTGCTCGGGTCAGTTCGCAACTGTCCGTATTGGAAAACTGAACAACTGTCACCTTATTTGTCAGTCAGAAACCGTCCTCCATTTTCACAGTTCAAAACTGTGGCTCTTGGCAGTTTTTTCATGCAGTTTTGTAAGCACTCAGTTCCTGAACTCCTTCCCGAGGAATTAATGCAAAGTCTGGGAAACCGTACTACTTTGGTTTGACCTATCACTGAGTCTACACTCTAAGCCTTCTGTCTTCTATGGCCTCATGTCCATTCAGGAATAGTTTGATGCGGTAGTTGGGCATTGAATGTTGTCTCATAGGCTTATGACTCTGAACTGTGAGGAGTCATGTCCTGCATTTAAGTGATTTGCCACTTTTTTTATCAATAATGAACCAGGGTAAGTACACAATCCATCCTCTTTCTGAAATCCCGAAAAGCATGACTTCTCCAACCGATATAAAAATTGTGCGAAACAAAATTCTTAATACTCATGGCTTGATGGTTCGGTACTGGGAAAATCCACATGTTCATGACGTGGTGATGGGGGGTTTGAGAACAAACGACCTTGAGTCGTTTGTGACCAGAGAACTTTTCTTCTTTCATGGATATATGCTGCGGGTGTTTGTGAACGACTGTTATGCTTCGGATACTTTGATCCATGACAACATCAACGACCACAAATTTTGTTGGTCTCCGCAATACTTTTCCATCAGTTTTGGACTCCCTCACGGTGGCACGCAAGTCATAGCTATCTCAAGGAGGATACGACGCGAGAATGGTCTGCATGGCAGAGGTGGAGAGATTAAAATGTTGATTTAAATCTGATGGCCCCATTGAGGTTTTTGATGTCTCGATATGGACTCACCTTTGATATCATCAATCAGATGGTCGTCGGTAACTCAGTGATGGACGCAGATTTCTCACCGTCGGTTTGGAAGGCTATGATGACCTTCATAGATCAAGGGGAGGCTGACTGGGCTTCCTTTGTCTTTGACCAAGTGAGATACGCCTTTGAGAATCTGCCTGCTATCCCCATTCCTTATGGGATGCAACTGAGCTCGCTCCTGGAGCAAGAGATTCTTACTTTTGTCCGAGGCTAGTCCAACATTGAGGACTCCAACTTGTTTCCACCGAGGCGTCATCCTTCCTGTTAAAAAAAAAATCTGAACTCTTTTAAAAAGAATTCCCTGTAATCCTTTTTTTTCTAGTAGTTGTGTATTCCTCCACCTTTTTGATGAATGAAAAAGTCGTTTTGTGTTTGACTTCAATATTGAGCAAACTATTATACAATTAAGCACTACTGACATAACTAACATGCCAATCAGTTTTTCACCGCTCAGTTTAACTGAATTACTCCAATCAGTTCTCATCTCTTTCCTTCGAGATTTCATCAAACTCCAAAAGACCTAATTTGATGCACAACTCTTTGAAACTAGCCTCAGGTAGCATTTTAGTGAAAATATCTGCTAACTGGTCCTCTATCCTTATATATTCCACCGAGATATCTTCTTTCTCAACATGATCTCGAATGAAATGATGACGAATATCAATATGCTTCGTCCTGGATTGTAGAACTGGATTCTTCGAAATACTAACTGCACTGTTGTTGTCGCATTAAATAGGTAAACATCTAGTTTCTATTCCATAATCCTTAAGCTGCTGCTTTATCCAAAGCACTTGAGCACAACAACTGACAACTGCTACATATTTAGCCTCAATGGTTGATGTAGCCACCGAATGCTGCTTCTTGCTGAACCAGCAAATCAGTTTGTGACCTAAAAACTGACTAGTTCCACTTGTGCTCTTTCGATCTATTCTGCAAACTCCAAAATCTGAATCCGAGAATCCTTTCAGCATGATTCCATCAGTTTTGGGATACCAAATACCTAAAAACTCAGTTTGCTTGAGATATCTCATGATCCTCTTAGTTGCTTCCATGTGGGACTTCTTAGGATTCGCCTGGAATCTTGCGCACACCCCCACAACATAGGAAATATCGGGTCTACTGGCAGTTAGATAGATCAAAGACCCAATAATCCCTCGGTCAGTAGTTGGATTGATTGGCTATCCTTCTTCATCGAGAGTGATCTGAGAATTGTTTTTCATAGGTATCCTGAAAAACTTTGTCTTCTCCGGACAGAATTTGTTGATCAAATCTTTATTATACTTCTTCTGACATATGAAAATCACTTCATCTGATTGATCAACTTGCAATCCAAGGAATTATGTCATCTTGCCCATCATACTCATTTGAAATTTATTCTGCATCAACTAGGCAAACTTCTCACATAGTTTGGTGTTTTTGCTGCCGTAGATAATATCGTCTACATAGATTTGAACAAGCAGGATGTCCTCTCTATCCTTTATTTTGAACAGGGTTCGATCGATTGCACCCTTTTCAAATCTATTCTTGAGCAAAAACTGGGAGAGAGTTTCATACCAAGCTCTAGGTGCTTCAATCCATACAAGGCTTTCCTTAGCTTGTAGACTTGGTTTCCTTGCTCAAAACCTGGGGGTTGTTCAACGTAGACTTCTTCTTTTAATTCTCCATTGAGAAAAACACTCTTCATATCCATTTGAAGGACTGTGAAGTTATGGTAGGCAGCGTACGACAAGAATAGACGAATGGCTTCCAGTCTGGAAACTGGTGCGAATGTTTCATCAAAGTCTATTCCTTTGCATTATACGTACCCCTTGGCAACTAATATTGCTTTGTTTTGAATGATGGTACCGATCTCTTCTCTTTTGTTCTAGATGACCCATTTGGTACCGATTAGGGATTGATGTGTTGGTCTATCAACCAGATACCTCACATTGTTGCGAGTGAACTCTCCTAGCTCCTCTTGCATTGATTAATCAATTCTGTTGATTGAAGATCTTCAACAATCTTCACCGGTTTGATTTGAGATATGAAGCAAGACATCAATGTAGTGCCTTGCCTGGTTCGAACATGATTTCCAATATCATCCAGGATGGCTTCAATAGGATGATCTCTTAGCCAATTAGGCTTCTTTACAGTTACGGCTTCAGCGAGAGCAACTGGAGTCTCAGAAACTGTTAAAGGTTCCTGATGAGATGGTTTGCCTCCAAGTTCTGGAACTGGTTCATCCACAGCAACTGGCTGGTCAGCTGGAGTTGCTTTCTCAGCGGCCTCAAGGTTGACTTCCTTAGCTTCATGTTGCTCTGCTTCCAAAATTGTTGCATTGGCTTCAGGGGGCTTCACTTCATTTTGATCTTCTATGTTTAAGAACTTTAATGCCTCACCGATGACATTAGCATCATTGGCCCTCTCGACTATTTATGGTTCAGCCGAAGTAACTGGAGTCTCAGGATCCTCGTTCATAGATCTAGTCTGAGGAACTGTTCAATTCTTATCTAGATCAGTTTTAGGTTCCTCATTGACAACCTTGATCTCTTGATTTTCTAGACCCAGTTCTTGAAGTGTCCTGCGCACTAGAGTAGCTTCATCAAAAACAACATGACATGTTATTTCCACAAGTTGGGTTGTCTTATTAAATACCCTATATCCCTTATATGAAGGGTGTCCATACCCAAGGAACACGCCCTCATCAGCCTTAGGGCTGAAGGCATTCAATTTGGACTTCCCATTGTTGTGAATATAACATGGAGAATCAAATGCACGAAGATGAACCATGGAAGGCTTACAACTATTGTAGATCTCGTAGGGATTCTTGTGCAACCGCGTGTTGAATGCACTTCGATTTTACGTGTAGCAGGCTGTCATCAAGGCTTCTCCCCAAAATCTCTTTCCAAGGTCGATTTCAGCTAGCATGGTCCTCACTGCTTCTTTGAGTGTTCTATTCCTCTACTCAGCAAGGCCATTTTGTTGAGGAGTTCTTGGAGTAGACTTCTCTTGTCCGATTCCAATTTCAGCGCAAAAATACATGATGGGTCTATTGCAAAATTCTGTTCCATTATCAGACCTTATCCTCTTAACTGTCACCCCTTTGTCATTTAGAACGGGCAATCAGTTCTTGCAATTGAATTTGTATTCTTCTTTGGACTTGAGCAACACCACCCACATATATCTTCAGTAACTGGACCAAATAAATCCAAGTGGAGTAGTTCCAATATCCGGTCCGTGCTTGCTGTAGCTGGCTGATAAGCTCATTATTTCACACACTTATCTATATTATTTTTATACTATTTTATGTAGATTTATTGAGTTTATATATATATTTTATGCATGATGTCAATATTAGGTGGTATTAGGTGTATTTTGATGTGTATGCAGGTTTTTAGGCCTAAACCCACGAGAAAACCGTTCCGGAAGCAGTGACGTGTAAGAGTAGCAATGAAGAGTTCTTTCACAAGAGGAATTCGAGCTATTGGTGCATGGCAATGGATGATGCTTTGAGTTATCTCTCCAACGCAACTGGAATCGGGTCAATCGGAGTTCGGGAGAGGAAGTTATGGCCAAAACCGTGAGACCGCGCAGAAGGGGCGAGAAGCTGCATCGACAGACGCCAATCAGCATCTATCGACGGCAATTTGAAGGCCACGTCGATCGACGGGGATGCCTCGTCGATTTACGCGGACTTCCTGGCGCGGGAAATTGGCTGAATTCGAGATTTTTCATATCTTTAGCCCTAGATTTGATTTGATTCACCTCCACTTCTATATATAACTTTGTAAATTCGATTTTTCAGAACCCCCCACTCATTCCCAATAGTGTTTCATTCTAGATTTCAGATTTTGAGAGATTCCAAGAGTTTTTAGA
>JAPKLW010000722.1:123913-168860 GCA_026898455.1 Plectranthus barbatus
TGATTTCATTCCCTTCCACAATATTGATTCCCGATTACAGACCCAATTGTACGATAAATAAACAATTATAAATCCATAAGTACCTAACACATAACTAAGATCAATTCAAGTACATCAACGAAAGTAAAACAAATTAAATGGTTCATAATGCAGTAATCTCCAAATCAAGTACAAATCAGCAGTAGATCAGGGCAGGTAAGAATGAAGCAAAAAATAAAATAGGAGGCGCACACATCGACCGATCCCCTCCCCCTCCCCCAAACTTATTCGATACAAAAGAAAGAATAAGTTTGTGGGAAGAAGATCACGGAGATGTGTGTGCAACCTCAATAACCTCACTGTGGTGGGGGCCAATTCTGCGGGAAACGCGCCATGAACTGTCTCATCTGATCTTCCGCCTCTCGCTGGCGTCGCCATTGTTCCTGCTCCCACTGAATGTGGCGCTGTTGCGCAGTCCACTGCTCTCTCTGCTCATCCTCAAAAGATCTCCGAGCCGTCCACTCGCGCCTCTGCTCTTCCTCGAAAGAGCGATGCTCAGTAGCATAGGTAGACTGGGCAGACGAAAGGGCCTGAAGCTGCGTGTTCCACTCCGACCATTGCCTCTCAAGTGAGGTGAGGCGCTGCTAGAATGCTACGCGGTGAGTGCGGCGCTCGTAAAAGGTCGTGGTCCCCCCCTGTCCTGTCTGGACGATCCGCCTATCTCCAAGCGGCGAGTCTGCTCCTCGTGCTGCTCACGATCGGTCTCCTCATGCTGCTCGCAATCTGTCTCCTCGTGCTGATCACGATCTGTCTCCTTGTGCTCCTCATGATGCTCGAGATGTGGCTCTTTGAACTCCGGGTTAGGATTCTGCCTCCGGGCCTCCTCAGCGGCATGAATAGCCTGTAGATGTGCCAACGTGTCAAACTTCCAGTTGTTGCGGTACTGCCGAAGCCCTACATTAGTGAGCTCGGGGTTCGGCAGTGGGAAGAATGGCGGGCTGCGCTGAGTGAACATGTATGGAGGGTGTGCTGCCTGGATAAACCGGAGATCTACCAATTTTGCCAACGTGAGCCTCGTGATTGGCTCGGCCCGCTCCCCGGAGGTGTCAACCCCCATAGAATACAGAATAAAAGTCCACAGGCGCCCAACGCAAATAGTCCCCCTCTGAGCCGCCGAGACTCGGTTGGTCTGCATGAGAAAAAGCTGAGCAAAGTTGAGCTGCTCCTGATGCAACATACAGTAGATGACCATCAGCTCCGTATCCCTCAAAGAGTTGTTGTCTTTCTTGGCGAGGAGTGTGTGAGCCAGGATAGCTCGTACCATTCGGATGACCGGATTCCTTATCATCGAAGCCTTGCATTTGCCGGATTCCCATGCAGGGCTACCCTCGGCACAGATGGTGGGCCAGAATACCTTACTATCGGACCCCCGTGGCTTAGTGTAGCTGCCGACATTCGGGAATCCAAAGGCTCGGATGATCTCCTTAGATGTGATTTTTCGGTCGTCATTGCCGGCGCGGAAGGTGGCCCAGGTGGGTATACTCCTCCTTTCAGTGGTCATCTCAAAGGTGGCAAGAATCTCCAAAGTATACCTCTTGTACGTCGGAGCGTCCAGCTCCAAAAGAGGAAGCCAACCAAGGTTTGCAAACAGCTCCTTGACATTATCGTAGAGCCCCAAGGCCCGCAATGCGTCAGCATCCACATAGCGGGTGCCTGCCACCCCGCGTTCGGCTAATGTCTTGAATTTATTGAGCACTCCAACATCTCTGATGCCTCGTATCCCATAATGGTCCGGATTGGTGCGGCGTTGTGGTGCCAAAGAAACCTACAAAAGACTACTAAAAATCAAACCACGATAACATTGAATAATATGCATATAAACCTAATTTTAACTAAACCAAAGCAAATAAGATGGATTGACCCCAGAATTCAACAAAGTAACGATGCACCCAATTACTCCCCATACTAGTCGAGGGCAAAGAGACCCACGAAACATCATTCAACTCCATATTTCAACAGCACCTCACCCATACTGAAGTCATGCCAAACGATAAACACCTAAGTTCCCCAAACTAGTATTTAATCCGCAAATGCAAGCATAAACATAGAAAAATTCAAGCAAATACCAACAAAACACACGGATGCCAAAATTATTCCCCCAAATCAGTCAAAGACGCGATTTATAGGCATAATTCGAAGCAGAAATTCAAAAAGAGAACGAATGCAATGCACAAGATATAACATAAATACAACGAATATGAGTTTAAACAACGATAATAAACATGAGAGCAATGAAAAATTACCTGAAATTTGACAAAAATTGAAAGAACGGCGGAAAACCTAGATTTTGGGGTGTTTACAACTTCTTGGGCGAAATTGGCCGATTCACTCGGATAGGATTCTTGCAAATGTGATGGGTAAGTAGTGTGCAAGAGGGATTTGAGTGATTTTGCAAGATGAGGTCGGATTTTTAGAGAGAAGATTCGTGTGTGAGAGTGTTGGTGGAGAGGGTGTGAAAAAAATGAGAGAAGTAGCCCGTCGACGCGTTAAAATAATGAACTCGACGACCCAAAAACCCGATCGGCGATCGCCGAGTTCGTGGCTGGGTCGCCGAGTTTGGGCCGAAACAATTTTAAGAAAAATGCAAACTCGGCGACCTAACCAGCAACATCGGCGATCGCCGATGTTGATTTCGGGTCGCCGATTTTGTCCCGTACCTGCACTCAGATTACGTAAAATTCGGCGGTCCAACATCCCGATCGGCGATCGCCGATCGTGGAGTTGGGTCGCCGATTTTGTATTCTTCAACATTTTTTTGCATTTTGATCTCCTTTCCTGCACCCAAAGAACTCAACAACCAAAAGTGAACGTAAACTGTGGAAAATGGGGTAAACCAACTCAAAACAATTGCGAAAACAACGTAATTAACACCCAAACTGACTCCAAATTGAACAAAAATGAATAACGAAATCAAAGTTGGGTTGGGTTGCCTCCCAACAAGCGCTTTATTTACTGTCTGTAGCTAGACAACTCAGAAAACACTTTCAATCATCAGAGAGATAAAGATCACAGAGAGTTGCCACTGATTCAGATTGTAAATAAGTTTTCACCATATGACCATTAACAGTGAAGTGTTTGTCATTAGGTCCTATCAAGTCTAGTGTGCCATTAGCATTAACTTTTTTAATAACATACGGACCAGACCATCTAGGCTTGAGTTTACCAGGAAATAATCGAAGTCGAGCATTAAAAACAAGTACCTAATCTCCCGGGTTGAAACTGCGGCTGCAAATACGCCGGTCATGAAATCTCTTGGCGCGCTCCTTGTATAGTTTGGAGCTCTCGTATGCCTCAGCCCGGAATTCCTCCTACTCCGTCAATTGTAGACATCGCTGCTCAGATGCAGCCTTCAAATCCCAATTAATCTTCTTCACTACCCAGTACGCCTTGTGCTCTAATTCCACTGGTAAGTGGCATGCCTTTCCAAACACCAATTGGTAAGGTGACATACCAATTGGAGTCTTGAATGCGGTCCTGTATGCCCACAGAGCATCATCCAGACGAGTGGCCCAATCTTTCCTAGAGACCACATATTTCTCTAGGATCTGCTTTATCTCTCTGTTTGCTAACTCAGCTTGCCCATTGGATTGGGGATGATATGGAGATGTGATCTTGTGGTGAACTCAATATTTTGCCAGTAAACTCCCCAGCCATCTGTTTTTAAAATGTGACCCTCCATCACTCAGCAGTGCACGTGGTGCTTCGAAACGGGTCAAGATGTTCTTTTGCAAGAACTTCAGCACCACCTTGGAATCGCTAGTCACAGTGGGGATAGCCTCTACCCACCGGGTCACATAATCCACAGCCAAAAGGATATACTGATATCCATGGGACTTAGGGAATGGTCCCATGAAATCAATACCCCACACATCAAATGGCTCTATCTCCAACATGAATTTCTGCGGCATCTCATCCCTCTTTGAGATGCCCCCCGTCCTCTGGCATCTATCACAGCTGGCCACGAATTTCTGGCAGTCGCGATAAATAGTAGGCCAGTAAAATCCACTGGTGAGGATTTTTATAGCTGTCCTATTTGCCGCACAGTGGCCTCCGTAGGGGGACAAATGGCATTCCCCCATTATCTTCTCTCGAGCCTGCGCCCCAATGCATCGCCGGATCACCATATCAGCGCATCGGCGGTAGAGGAATGGCTCAGCCCAGTAATAGAATTTACAGTCATGTAGAAACTTCCTCTTCTGATGGGATGTCAGATCAGGTGGCAAGACACATGCAACCAAAAAGTTCACAAGATCCATGTACCATGGGTCTACTTCCTCCACAACAAACAGCTGCTCATCTGGAAACACCTTAGTAATCCGGATCTTCGGGTCATCTCCCTCCACCGGATTTTCCAGTCTAGACAGGTGGTCTGCTACCACATTCTCACAGGCTCTCCGGTCTTTAATCTCCATATCAAATTCCTGCAGTAATAAAATCCACCGGATCAGCCTCGGTTTTGCCTCCTTTTTCGCGAACAAGTATCGGATCGCAGCATGATCCGTGTACACCACTGTCTTTGCCCCAACCAGGTATGCCCGAAATTTGTCGAATGCAAAGACCACAGCCAGTAGCTCTTTCTCAGTAGTAGTGTAGTTCACTTGAGCCTCATCCAGAGTCTTGCTAGCATAGTGAATTACTCGAAAGATCTTGTTCCTTGTCTGCCCCAGGGCGGCTCCAACTGCTGAGTCACTAGCATCGCACATCAAGACGAATGGCTCTGACCAGTCTGGTGAGATGAGAACTGGAGCAGTCGTCAGAGCCAACTTCAGTTTCTCGAAAGCCTGCAGACAATTTTCATCAAAAGCAAACTTGGCATCTTTCATAAGTAAAGCACTAAGAGGTTTAGAGATTTTCGAAAATTCCCTGATAAACCTCCAGTAGAAGCCTGCATGCCCCAGAAAGCTTCTTACTGACTTCTCATTGGTGGGCGGTGGTAACTTAGAAATCGCCACAATTTTGGCGCGGTCCACCTCTAAACCTGCAGCAGAAACCTTATGGCCAAGAACAATACCCTCTTTTACCATAAAATGTCATTTTTCCCAATTTAAAACAAGGTTAGTTTCTTGGCAGCGCTGCAAAACAGTGGTCAGGTTTTCCAAACAGTTATCATATGAATGACCAAACACTGAAAAATCATCCATAAAAACCTCCATAATATTTTCTACAAGTCCACCGAAAATAGACATCATGCATCTTTGAAATGTAGCAGGGGCATTACATAATCCAAAAGACATGCGTCTATAAGCCAAAATACCATACGGACATGTAAAGGCAGATTTATGCTGGTCTTCTAGGGCTATCGCTATTTGGTTATATCCAGAATAACCATCTAAAAAACAGTAATATTCATACCCCCTAGCCTATCCAGCATCTGATCAATGAAAGGTAAGGGAAAATGGTCCTTACGTGTGGCACTGTTAAGTGCTCAATAGTCGATGCACATCCTCCAGCCCGTGACAGGCCTGTGAGCAATCTCCTGACCATTGTCGTCCTTGATGACAGTCGTTCCCCCCTTTTTGTCCACCACTTGGGTGGGGCTCACCCATTCACTGTCTGATATGGCATATATCATCCCAGCATCCAAAAGTTTCATCACCTCCTTTCGCACTACTTCCTGCATAATCGAATTCAGCCTTCGCTGCGGTTGCACCTTGGGCTTGTATCCATCCTCCAGTAAAATCCTGTGCATACAAATAGAAGGGCTAATACCCTTGATGTCAGATAGTGACCACCCAATAGCAGATTGGTGGTCTCTCAATACCTTCAGTAATCCTTCTAATTGACTAGGGGATAAAGTAGCCGAAACGATTACCGGATACGTGTCGTTCTCACCCAAAAAAGCATACCTCAAGTGGTCCGGTAGAGGCTTCAACTCCAGCACAGGTGGCTCTTTCCTCTCTTCTTGCTCTATGGCTTTCTTGCGAGCCTCCTCTTCTTCTTCCTCGCTCCTTAGCTTCAGAAAGTGAGCGCTCTCCACATCGTCCTTTATTCCTGCATTATCTAATGCTAGAACAGATTCTAGCAACTCATCACAAGCATCATACAGGTCATCACGAGAATAAACAAAATTTTGCACCCCATAGTCTAAAGAATCAGTAGCAGTAAATGAAGGATCACAGGGATACAAAACCTGAACCATGTCGCACTCCTCGTAGCAGTCATCAGAGTCGTGTCTCTCCATGGCTTTGTAGACAAAGAATGTTATCTTCTCATCATTCACCCTTAAAGTGAGCTCTCCTTTTTTAATGTCCAACAGGGCATCCGCAGTATGGAGAAAGGGTCTCCCGAGAATTAGTGGGATATTGCGGTCCTCCTCCATGTCCAGGACCACAAAATCTGCAGGGAAGATGAATTCCCCAACCTTCACTAAAACATCCTCAACCACCCCTTTAGGGTAGTTCACAGAGCGATCCGCCATCTGCAGCTTGATGGTGGTCGGTTTAATATCTCCAATCCGAAGTTTCTTGAAGATTGACAGGGGCATCAGATTGATGCTAGCCCCCGAGTCACACAGGACGTTCTCAAAAGTATGTCCGCCAATAATACAAGTGATGGAGAAACATCCTGGATCTGCTCTCTTAATCGGCATCTGCTTCTGAATATCGCGCTGCATTCTGCGAAGATATTCACTGTCTCAAATGCCCCGAACGGCTTTTTCAGGGTTACCATGTCCTTCAAGAATTTCGTGTACCCAGGAATTGCTTGCACAACTTCAAGCAGAGGAAGATTAATCTGGATTTTTTTCATGTGCTCTAAAAACCTCTTGTATCTCTCCTCTTTTTGCTTTTTGGCAAAACGCTGCGGATAGGGCACCGCTACAGGTCTTGTCGACTTAGAACTGTCTTCAGGACAAATTTCCTTGCTCTTTTGAGTTTGTTCTTCTTCAGGAAGAACAGGAGCGGGCTGTGCAACTTCAGGTTGCACAGGTGGTTTATCAACAGGCATTGATGGGCCTTCATATCCCTTCCCACTGCGAGTGGTAATGGCGTTGCAGTGGTCCTTGGGATTTATAACGGTGTTACTGGGGAATTGTCCTGGAGTGTGCTGGTTGCCAAGTGCATTAGCTATCTGGGCAATTTGTGTATCCATCTGCTTCATGTGTTTTCCCATTTCCCCCATGTTATTCTGCAGCTGAGAGATTTCTCCGTCTGTCTTCGTAGTCTTAGCATTGGAGACTGCGATGAATTGTGTCAGGAGCTCCCTCATGCTTGGTTCCTTTGTCTCATTTGCTACTCCATGATTTGCAGCAAACCCAGGTGGAGGCTGCAGAGCATTGTTCGGATTCCCATAAGAAAAGTTGGGATGATTCCGATTGTTGGGATGATACACCATGTTCCCCGGCGGATATCCTCGATTGTTGTTGAAGTTTCTCTGATTCACATAGTTTGCATCCTCCATTTGCATCTCATTCCCCTGCTCATAACCTTGCTGAGGGAGGTTATTTTCTAACTTAGCAATACGGTTCTCCAGTAATTTAGTGGAAGCAGCCACTTCTTTCCCCATCAACTTGATCTCAGCAGCTATGTCTCCAGTGTCATCAACTGCTGCTATCCTGTGATCTCCCCTGTCTGCTGGCCAGTTGTACTCACTTTTCGCCATCACTTCCAGTAAAGCTAACCCTTCCTGTGGTGGTTTAGCAGTCAGTGACCCTCCAGCTGAAGCATTCACATGCTTCTGGGTCTCCCTGTCCAGCCTCTTGTAGAAATGACACATCTGCTGCTTTTCAGAAAAACCATGGCAAGGGCAGGAGCGCAAGAGATCCTTGTAGCGTTCCCAAGCCTCGTATAGTGACTCTCCAGAAAACTGCCTGAACTGTGAAATCTGGGTCTGTAGCTGAATAGTTTTGCTGGGTGGGAAGAACTGAATCAAGAACAGCTTGCATAGTTCCTCCCATGTTGTGATCTCGTTGCAGTTCAGATTCATGTACCACGATAGCGCTCTGTCGCGCAGTGTGAAGGAAAACAAGCGCAGCCGAACATAGTCAATAGGCACCTGATTTTGCTTAACTGTATCACACAGCAGCAGGAACCTCTGAATGTGTAGATGAGGATCCTCGGTGGGCGATCCCCCATACTGATTCTGTTGAGCTGTGTGTATCAGACCAATCTTCAGCTCAAAATTTGGTGTATCCACCTTTAGTCCAAAATCTGCATTACGATGCCTATCAGTCATCGGCTCGTACATCTCATCAATGGTGGGTAGTCGTTGTACTTCAGGAGCCTGGCGCTCTTGAAGTCTTAGATTAATCTCTTGTAGCTGCCTCTGCAGCTCAGCTATCTGTGCCGCCTGATCGTCAACCATAGTGAACGCTAACTTTCTTCGCGCAGTGTTTCTTCGGCAGGTGGATTCGATCTCCGGATCTAAAGGTTCAAGAGGTGGACCTTTTGACCTGGTTCGCATATACTACCTGCAAGGGAACAGATCGTGAATAGCACAAAAAAGAAACAGAATAAATTGTAAATCTGTGCGTAAAATAGAATCTAGAGTAGATAGCGTAATATTGGAGCTAGCGTAAATTGTAAATCTGTGCAATCCCCGGCAACGGCGCTAAAAACTTGATAGCCCATTTCGCAACGCGCTATAACTGCAAGTGTACAGACCAATGCAGTGGGCAAGTAATAAATTATCGATCTCGAAGATTGCAGGATCGAAGTACAATCTAGCACTAACACATAAATACCGTACTACTATCTAGATAACCCGGCAAATGAGTTTGATTATTAATTTCCTAGACGAATATTAAAAAGGCAATAATTAAATAAGAATTTATAAAACTTAATAAGAGATTAGGATCCCAGGGTAATCCACATTGAAGAGTAATCAAACAATTAGTTATGCAATTCAATTCCAAGTTTAATTTCCAAAGTTGTGAGTTAATCGCGAAAATTATTATCAGGTGATCCTCCCGGACTCTAAACCATAATATGGAAATAAAAGATCATGTGACTCCTCCCGGACGTACAACAGACTTTTACTCTTGATTAAAACTTTAGATTTTTACAACCCTTCAAAGCACAATTTCCTCCCGGACAATTGCTCTAATAAATCTGATTTAATTGCATCTTAATTGATAACCTAGACCTCCCGGTTCAAAAACTATCAACTCGAATTACAATCAATGGCCAGTATCTCGTAATTTATGAAAATCTCAATTAAAATCAGAACATCAATGAAAAAGGAAAATCAAATCGCATAACATATCGAATGAAACTCAACAATGGTTCAAACCCTAGAATCCACAAGAAACTCAGCCAATCATGCTAAGTTCTAAGAAAACAAAGGAGTGAAGAGTCATGGAAAGTAAGAACATGAAAACCGAAAACAGTAATCTTCAATCTTCAAATTCTGAACTGCTCTTCAAGTCTCCTTCGAATTCTCCTGCGATTTCTCGTCTCTCTCTCAGTAAAAATTAGGTGAAGGAACCCTTTTTTCGTTCTGGGAAGTCCTATTTATACTTGGGGATCTTTAAATCTTGAAAAGATATGATTTTGGGCCTCAGATTCGTCAAAAACACGCCAAACTCGGCGACCCATCTACCCGATCGGCGATCGCCATTTGTGCAGAATGGGTCGCCGAAATCGCGCCGAAGCAACCTGAAGAATTTAGGAACTCGGCGACCCATCTGCATACTCGGCGATCGCCGAGTGCGTCATCGGGTCGCCGAGTTCGTGCCGTGGGATAAAATGATTTTTCCCACATCGACGACCCATTGGCAAACTCGGCGATCGCCGAGTGCGTCATTTGGTTCTCCGATTACTCCACGAACATGAAATTGACGAGCCTTTTGGTATTTTCTGACTCCTTCCTCTTCCCGATGCAAGTTAGCATCGATTGTCCCCCAGGGCACTTGACTAAATCTAAAAAATCAGCTCAATTGTGCATAAAATCTGCGTAAACAACCACAAACCAAACCAAACGTAATATTTCCTTAAAGAATAGAGATAATGCATGCAACTATCACGTAATACGTCAATCTGAGGTCAAAAGTGAGCAAATTTGTATCAGTAAAATGCACAAAGTGAGTGTTTATCACATATCAAGAACAAATAATAGAGTAGGGGATTTAGGGATAATGTATAATAACATCTATTGAATCTAACTGTGATTAATCTCATGCATTGCAATTGATAACTCGATCAAGACCAAAAATGCCCCTTTGTACATTTTGAGGTTTGACTTCCTATAGATATGGGGCCCCTAGAATGATACATAACACAATCAAGGACAATAGAAAATAAACAAAGCAAATTGTATGATTCGGACAAGCAAGACAATGGTACAGTGTTGCCAAGGATTGAGTACCCCCTTACAGATCAATTGATAGCCGGGCAAAACCGCCTGAGAACACAATTAGATAGCTAATAAAAATTGGAAGAATTCAGCTGATAATACAATAAGAGTCATGTTATAGTGCGTAGAAAAACCCAATGCTCATTTTTACTTGGGGTCCCCTACTTATAGCTCTTTTGGGCTTCTGGAAGGTTCTGGAATATGCGTCTTCAGTTTGTGGGTGGTTTCTAGTAGTTCATCGTGAATTTTGGTTGGTCGCAACTGCTCGGTCGTTCCCATCTTTTGTATTGGTTGCCGCTTCTTTGCGTGCTTATTGAGAATGGTAGCTATTGTCACAAGTTGGTGGTAAGTTGATAGATGTGGTCTTTGATTGTCGATCCTTCGCTATTGTATGTCAACCTACTTTTCTTTCTCTAGCTCTATGATTCCTTGAACTGGGTCGACCATTGGGTGGTTTATTTTCAGGCTGAGCTGGTCCTAAGTGTACTTCGGATCATCTTATGCCTTCATTTTTGAACAATAGCCCTTTCAGCTCCACGATGCTCATGCAGGGGAGTTCGTGGAGTCGAATCATGTAGGCAAGTGACTCTTAAGGAGTCTTGTGTTGTTCACCTTGGAAGGTTCATGGGTCATTATCCCCGGATGAGTGCCTTTTAGGTCTCCTCCTTAATGGGGGTAAGGACCTATTATTTTGCCGGTGTGAATTAGGGAACCCTGTATCACATTATTTCGGGATACTCGTAAGTATGCTGCGAGCCACAACAATCCTCCTCAGTAGGGGATTTCTTTAGTTTGCATGACCCAGAGGAATAGTGCGAATATTTTTGGCGTGGCCCTAAAACCATGACGTAATTTGAAGGTTGCTTTATTTGGTATTTTTAGGCACTATCAAAGCCCTAGAGGGTCAGTTCAACTTAATTTCAGTTCCACCAAGGGGCTTTCTTGAATTCGGTGCGTGTTATGTTAAGCCTCATTCGGCTGAGTTTTGGGCTCTGAGCCCCTTATGACCAAGAGTAAGTTGGTGGATGTTGAAGGGATTTTTAATTTCTAATTGAATTGCATAAATCCGTCTGCCAAAGACCAATTATTAGATATTAAAAAATAATTGATATTTCTATGAGAAAAACTTATCATAATTCTATTGAATGCAAAAGAAAGTTATGTGGAGTACCTAGATGGAATTATCTTTGAACTGTTGCACAGGGAATAGACCTAGAATCCTTCTTGCGCAAATAGACTCAATCCTGAAATAATCAGAATTAAATCTCTTGATTAAATTGAATAAAACCGAAAACTAAGACAAAGAGAAAAAGAAAGATTCTCCAAATCTGGTCTACTGATCTGTATCCTTGCTCATATTTGGATATCTGGTGAAGACTTTCTCTAGATATCACACCAATTGAGAAGCAAAATTTTCTTTTCCCTTTGCTCAGATATGTCGCCTATCACAGCTCAAATTTACTGGATTGCTGATCTGCAACTTCTGAGATTTTGGTGTGTTGTAATATGAGTATCTGAAGGGGTATTTATAGGAAAATTTGGCTTGAACTGTACATTGGCTAGACAAAAGTCCAGTATGCATATAACAAAGAAGGCCTCAAAATTAATCAATTCTCATATTTAACTCATAATACAATTAATTACTATTAATTCATGCCACCAAAAAATCAATATTGACCAACCCCTTTGTTACCACGTTATAAAGAACGGGTTGCATGAGCTTGGTATATCCCCATTATTAAGGTTACAGAAATTCATTAATTAATTTAGGCTCGAACATGTCGCAACATTAATTAATATCATCTTTTTCAAAGTTATACCACTGAACTTTTTCACTTATGCTTGAACTTAATCAGCATACAAAACTTTAACATAATGAACCTTTCGAGCTTCTCAAGGAATGTCACCATCCAATACATGATATGGTTATCTAATTACAAAATTGGAAATCATACACAAGTTGCTATCACCCAAGATGCAGATATAAAAGTACATGTAAAACTCTCCACCATAGCATCTCAAAGTGATAAACAAACTTGCGTATACCTTGTGGACTTTCATTAGGCTTCAAATATCATAAAGTCATCGAGATCAAAATTCTTTTAATGTTTGATAAATGATTCGATCTCAATGAGGTCCTATCAATACGTGCAAAACATATCAGCACATCTAGCGACCAAGATAAACCATTAAATGTTGGGATTGTGTACTAAAAGCATTTATGATTAAATGTGTTCTTTTGATAAACTGGTCTTCATAAATGTGATACATCAACATAGTAACTATCTGATATAACAAACATACGATATGAACTATAATATCCTATGATCTCGCCTATAGGGATGATCATATTGTGTCTAGGAGATCACAGAGGATCATATGAAACGTTTGACCTATCGAGATATAAACAATATCACAGTTGAGATAGTTCCTGGATAAGCTATCGGTTGAGGCTATGACAAATCAGTTCACAAGTGAGCTTATCCTAGCTACTTGATATGTCGATACATCTTTATGTATTTACGGGATCAACAGTAAGATGTGCCATTCTAATTGACATATGACTGAGCTAGATCTCTAGATACTTGTTATGATCTTAAACCTAATGGAAGGCTAAGGGGCATGCACCAGTTGACCACACTTTGACTTGCTACAATGGTGAGTCTTACATGTACTCTTATGCCTGCATCGTGGGTGTGGCACTTTGTGTGTGGCCTGCCTACGCTGTTCATGTAGGTAAACATATCCATTTTAGGATGGGGACAATCCCGAGGAGCTTACAAGGTTCATTATACTAAACCCTGCAGGTTGAATTATTAATTCAGGCATAAGTGAAAAGGAGTTAGTGGTACAACTCAGGAAATAAGAGATTAATTAATTGTGGCTAATTGTCATATGCCAAATTAATTAATGTATGTCTGGAACCTTAAATATGTGGATCATTCAAGTTTAATACAACTCGTTCCAAATAACGTGGTAATAAAGGGGTGAGTCAACATTGATTTCCTTGGTGAAAACAAATTAATGTTTTATTAATTAATTATGTTATGGGTTGGACATAGAATTAATCTAATAAGGAGGGCCCAATTTATTATTTTCATTTGATCCTTGGTCTGGCCCACAAATTGCTCAGAGCCCATTAGTATTAGGGTTTCCAAACCCGAATACTATATAAGCCCCTTCTCTCTATCAGATCAATACACAGAAAAGTAGATTTAATATTCAACACAAAATATTGGGGTAATTAAGAGAGAGGGTGGCGACTATCAAAAGGGAAAAAGTGATTGATTTCTCCGGTCTTCTGGATCAACTCGGTAGCGTATCCTTACCAAATTTTTGAGGTGCAAGGGAAAAGATCAGAAGATCAGATCTGTTGGAACACAACAAGCTTTGATTGGATCCCACATCCAAATCTATTCCATTGTTGGTATCTCCAATCTAGATCTAAAGATCAGAGCTGGAGTTTAGGTATTCCGTAGATCCATCCTTTACAATTAAATATAAGGAGCATGCATATGGTTTGCTTGGTTTATTAAATCTAATTTATTTTTTATACACTAAGAAACATCCAAACGACTGAATTTATAAACAACAATTCACGTTATCTATTGTAGACTCAGTTGCTACACTAAATACTGATTGTGTCGTAACTTGAACCAACAATCTATCTTGGGGCTGTCTCAACTATGATATCTATTTATATCTTACTAGGTCAAGAGATCCACACTATCTTCTAGGCTCTTCTAAACACCATAATCGATGGGATAAGAGAATAAAGTTGTTTGCGATATATGCTTTTTAATTCAGATAGGAGATGAAAATACAACAATAATGATTACTAGTATATCAACCAAAAACTCTATTCATAATATACCAACCATAATGCTTTCATTGTAAAAATCCTTCATTTGCTTGTTGTGGGTCGAGGTTTGTGCCCTCCTAAGGGTTGATTCATATCAACGCTATTCAGATCGATAACTTCGACCTAAATCATTTTTTCCGCCCTTTTTAGTGGTGGTTCTGTAATTACGCGATGTGGCAGTGGCAGTTACATGGAAGTTGGAATGGCACAGTTATTTAAAATCATCGATCTTCTCATTTCTTCTTACGCTCATTTCCGTGGACTTTGGCTTTCATCGTTCTTTCTCTTCTCAAGTGATTTCTGCAGATCTTCGCATTTATTATTTCCAGCTGGTGTTTGTTGTGTTCAAGTACCATCCCAAAGTTCTCCTATCATATTTCTTTTTCATTTTTTTATGTGTCATCTGCTGTGTCAGGGCATCTCGGGTTTTTTATTTTTGGTGTTATTTTTTGGCTATTACATGCATGCTTTTTCTTTTCCCTGGTCAATTTTCTTTGGGGAGATGCTGATCGCAAGAGAAGGATTCTAGAATTATCTCAAGTTTCATATGTGGATACTGTGAGCGCTCGTTTTAGTATGCAACTGTGTAGAAAGGGGTGGTACCCTTCAGGTCTGGTATACATCTTTCTAAGAAGCAGTGTCAAGAGACACAGAAGGAAAAAGATTAAATGAGTTAGGTGCCATATGCATCGGCCGTTGGAAGCCTCATGTATGCAATGCTATGTACTAGACTAGATATCTACTTTTCTAAAGGCATGGTAGCAAGATTTCGGTCTAATCCTGGACAGGCGCATTGGACTGCGATAAAGCACATTCTAAAATGCTTGAAAAGGACTATAGACTATGGTCTCATCTATCAAAGTGAAGAATTGTGCCTTGCGGGTTATACAGATTTGAATTTCCAGGCAGACCAAGATTAAAAGAAGTCCACCTCTGGCTATGTGTTTACATTAGGAGGTGGGGCCATATCATGGAGGAGTGCAAAGTAGAAGTGGATTGAGGACTCCACCATGGAAGAAGAATATGTGGCACCTTCTGAAGCTTCGAAAGAAGCAGTATGGTTTTGGAACTTCCTTTGGAAGTTAGACGTGATTCCTAAGTTGCCCAAGACTATCACAGTATACTGTGATAACTCTGGTGTTGTGGCAAACTCAAAGGATCCAATAACTCATAGAGCAACAAAACACATTGAGAGAAAGTACCATATCATATGAGAAATCATGTCAAGGGGTGATGTGCTAATTGAGAAGATTGATACAAATGATAATCTATCAGATTCATTCACAAAATCCTAGCCACAGAAGGTCTATGAGGTGCATGTTCTTAACCTTGGACTGCGGCTGCAGCAGGAAACGTGAGATGATTGATGTAATAGCTAGATTAGTTTAGATGCGTTATACTCTTAAAAGCACTTCCATAATGCTTGAGTATAAGTGGAAGATTGATGGAATTATATACTGAAAGAATTATGATTGGTATATTTTGTACAAGGTTTATTGGTTAATATACTGGAGTCATTAATGTTGTATGTTCCTCTCCGTTTTGAATTAACAAACATGTATCGCAAACGCAAGTATCCTCTTATCTCGTCGATAGGGAGATCATACAATGTGTATTAGATCACAGAAGATCGTATGGATCGATTGACCTAGCAAAATATAAAAAGCATCACAGCTGAGGCAGTCCAAGGATAGGCTGCAGCATACGCGGTAATAAGCAACTTATCTTGGTTTTTTGGTATGTCTGGTGCGTGCGGTACGCATTGATGGGAACTAAGTAAGATCGATTCTTTTATCAAACATTAGAAGAATCTTGATCTTGATGCTCAATGCATAGTGATGCCTACATGAAGGTACATAAGTATACACAGATTTGTGTGTCACTTTGAGATGCAGTGAAAAGTTCTAGTTGAGTTTGCATATCAGTACCTTGGGTGGCAACAATCTTGTATGATTGTCTGATACTGGAACTAGGTAACAATATCCAGTATAGGATGGTGACATTCCCTGAACAGCTCAAAAGGTTCATTATGTTAAGTCCTATAGACTGGTTAAGTTCAAGCATAAGTGATAATGGTCAAGTGGATTGATTACAGAATGAAAAATGTTAATTAATTTTGGAAGCTTATCAGAGCTCAAATTAATTAATGAATGTCTGTTAACTTTAAATATGTGAATATTGTGAGGCAATGCAACCCATTCCTCATAACGTGGTAGCAAATGTGTAGGACAATATTGATTCTCTGGTGGCATGAATCAATATTAATTAATTAATTAATTGTATTCTAGGTTGAATATGAGAATTAATTACTTGATAGGCCTTATTTGCTATTTGCTTTCAAGTCTCTGGTCTGGCCCATGAAAGCTCAAGCTCATCTAAGATCCGAATTCTCCTATAAACTGTTGGGAATTTTATACTAAAAGATGATTAAGTGTGTTTATTTAATACACTAGTCTTCGTAAATGTGGTACATCAACATAGTCGCTATCTGACATAACAAGCATACGATACGAACTATAATATCCTATTATATCACCAATAATGATGATCTATGGTGTGTAGGAGATCGCAGAGGATCATATGAATGTTTGACCTAGGGCGGTATAAACATTATCACGGCTGAGACAGTCCCTGGATAGGCTGTCGGTTTAGGCTGCAACACATCAATTTATAAGTGAGCTTATCCGAGCTACTTGATGTGTCGGTACATTTTTATGTATTGACTAGATAAATAGTGAGATGTGCCATTATAATTGACATATGAATGAGCTAGATCGCTAAGCACTTGTTATGATCTTAAACCTGATGGAAGGCTAAGGGGCATAAACAAGTTGACCACAATTTGACTTGCTACGGTGGCGAGTCTTACATGTACACTTATACCTGCATCTTGGGTGTGGCAGTTTTTCTGTGGCATGCTTATGCTGGACATGTAAGTAATCATATCCGTTTTAGGATGGTGACATTCCCTAAGGAGCTCATAAGGTTCACAATACTAAACCCTGCAGGTTGAATTATTTAATTCAGGCATAAGTGAAACGAAGTGAGTGGTTCTACTTAGTAAATAAAAGATTAATTAATTATGACTGATTGTCGTAAGCCAGATTAATTAATGAATGTTCGGAACCTTAAATATGTGGATCATTCAAGTTTAATGCAACCCGTTCCAAATAACGTGGTAATAAAGGGGTGAGTCAGCATTGATTTCCTTGGTGAAAACAAATTAATATTTTATTAATTAATTATGTTTTGGGTTGGACATGGTCTGGCCCACGAACTGCTTGAGCCCATTATAGGTTACGGTTTGCAAACCCTAACACTATATAAGTCTTTCTTTCTTCATATCAGATACAGTATTATTGAATAAAGTATTACACAACACAAGAGTGAGGGATCGGCGGCTACACCAGTTCAAGGAAGAGTGATCGACTTCTTTAAGGATTGATGGAACTCGGTATCATATCCTCACCAGATTTTTGAGGAGCAAGGGAAAAGAACAGAAGATCAGATCTGTTGGTACATGATAGCCTTGATCGATCCCAAATCCAAATCTATTTCATTGTCGCCATATCTGAGCCAGATCTGCAGATCACAAGCTGGAGTTCAGGTATTCAGTAAATCCATCCTTTGCAATTAAATATTAGGAGCATGAATAGGGTTTGCCTGGTTTATTAAATCTGATTTTATTTTGATACCCTAAGAACGATCTAAACGGTTTTAAATAATAAAGGACAATTAATGTTGTCTGTTGTAGAATTAGTTTCTACAATTGGCATCAAAGCTAGGTTTGGATTTTTTAGGCTCTGTCTTAAATAAATTGAGATAAAATTAATAAGTATGTTTATATTTATTTTGGAAGGATTTGAATTGTCGTGGATGGTTTTTGTTCTCGTGGGCTTCTCAGTTTTGGATTTTTTTTTCACCGCGAGAAAATCCATGGTTAAATTTGATAGGAGAAAATTGTAATAGATTTTTAGATCTATTTTTTCTATATTTTATTCAAATCTATAAAAATTGGAGAAACTGAGATTTGGAAGAACATAAAGAACACAATGATGAACACGACATCATCTGTTCAGCCAAGGCACCAGCAGTAACTGGAGTTCACGTCAGACGGCGGCACCGTTGCAGTAGATGGGTGGTAGTGGCATGAAAGAAACCTAGGTTTCTTGCATGGTTGGGCTGCACTAGATCTCCCACACATTGCTGCAGTTGACGGAGAGCGGTAGACCTCCTGAGACTGGTGCTCAGGCGGTCGGAAGATGATTGGTGTGTATTTCCAGTCACGGGAATGGGTTGCGAAGGAGGATGGTGCTTGTCGGTTGCGTGCGGTGGTGGATGAAGACGTAGGAGACGGGGTGGCAAGGTAGCAAGACCGCGCGTGGTTGCGCGCGGCAGTTACTTAGAAGCACATGCTTGCTATGTTTTGCTACTGCTTCGCATCTTCTGCCACTGCTTCGCATCTTCTACATAATATACCAATCATAATGCTTTTAGTATATAAATCCATCAATCTCCCACTTATACTCAAAGCATTATACAGGTGCTTTCCAGAGTATAACGCGTCTAAACTAATCTAGCTATTACATCAATCATTCTATGTGGCTGGCTTTGCCTTCAGCCCAAGGTTACGTACATGCATCTCATAGACCTTCTGAGGCAGAGCTTTTGTGAATGGAACTGCTAGATTATCTTTTGTATCAATCTTCTCTACTAGTACATCACCCCTTGCTATGATTTCTCGTATAATATGTTACTTCCTTTCAATGTGTTTTGTTGCTCTGTGAGTTCGTGGTTCCATTGAATTAGCCACAGCTCCCGAATTATCACAATATACCGTGATAGTCTTGGGCAGCTTAGGAATCACGTCTAACTCCAGAAGGAAGTTTCGAAACCATACTGCTTCTTTCGAAGCTTCATAAGCTGCCACATACTTTGCTTCCATGGTGGAGTCAGCAATGCACTTCTGCTTTGCACTCCTCCATGATATGGCCCCACCTCCCAATGTAAACACATAGCCAGAGGTGGACTTCTTTTCGTCTCGGTCTGCCTAGAAATCCAAATCCGTATAACCCACAAGGCACAACTCCTCACACTGATAGAAGAGACAATAGTCTCAAGTCCTTATCAAGTATTTGAGTATGTGCTTTACCGCGATCCAATGCGCCTGTCCAGTGTTAGACTGATATCTTGCTACCATGCCTATAGCAAATCAGATATCTGGCCTCATGTATAGCATTGCACACATGAGACTCCCTACGGCCGATGCATACAGCACGTTGCTCATCTCATCTTTCTCCCTTTGAGTCACCGGACCCTGATCCTTGGAAAGATGTATGCCATGTCTGAAGGGTAATAGACCTTTCTTGGTTGTTTGCATACTAAAACTGGCAATCACAGTATCCACATATGACGCTAGAGACAAGGTCTGCATCCTCTTATTGCGCTCCCGCGATGCTTTTACCCCTAGGATGTATCCTGCCTCCCCAATGTCCTTCATATGAAACTTTCAGATAACCACCCCTTTATGCCCGACAATACTTCCACATTGTCGCCAAATAGGAGAATTTCATCTACATAAAGTGCATGGAACACCACGCTTCCGCTGACAGATAGACGGTACACGCAACTCTTGTTTGAAAATTGTGAAAGTTCATAGGATTTAATCACTTCAACAAAACGTAGATTCCATGACCGTGAAGCTTGCTTAAGTCCATACAGCGACTTCTTGAGCTTCTAGACCATATGTTCTTCGCCCTTCTGCACATGACCTTCTGGCTGTTGCATATAGATGTCCCGACCTTCTTCAAGGTACCCGTTTAGAAATACAGTTTTGACATCCATCTGCCAGATATCTAGGTCCATATGTGCAGCTATGGCTAGAGTATTCGAATGGACTTAAGCATGGCTATCGGCGAGAAGGTCTTGTCATAGTCTACACCTTCTTTCTGACTATAACCCTTTGCCACCAGCCTTGCTTTGAAAGCTGTAATTTCACAATTCGCTCCTTTCTTTCTTTTGTATACCCATTTGCACCCTATGGCTCGATAGTCATCTAGCAAATCTATTTTTTGGTATAAATCCATAGCCGTAATGGATTCTATTTTTGAATCCATGGCGATCAGCCATTTGCCCGCATCTTTATCAGATACTGCCTCGTTATACGTTCAGGGATCGATATCATCCAGTCCGCTTTTCGGGATCAAGTCAGAAGACTCGCCCACGAACATGTACCTTACTGGTTAGTGGACAACCCTCCCACTGCGATGACGCATCTGAGCCATGTCAGTAGTTGGCACAGTACTCGTTGGTCCCATACCTTGCATTGATGGAAATATTGGTAATTCCTCACTTATTACAGGTGGTTTTACTAATACACTGGGCTTTTCTGATGGAATCGCTTCCTTATTCTCAAGCTCGTGGAGGATAATTTCACTCTTGGGACTGTGGTTTATTACCTATTCATCCTCCAAGAATCTTACATTGGTATTGACAATCACTTTCTGATTTTCAGGACAATGAAGTAACCACCTTTTCTTTGCCTGGGATATCCTACAAACAACATCAATTTACACCTACTTTCTAACTTATTAGGTTCCTTTGTCAGCACATATGCTGGACAATCCCAAACCCTCACTCTGTTTAAATTTGGCTTTCGCCGATGTCAGAGTTCCAGAGGCATTTTAGGAACTAATTTAAAAGGTACAAGGTTAAGCAAATAGGCTGTTGTCTCCAAGGCATATCCCTAAAACAAAATTGACAAGCTTGCATAACTCATCATTGAACTGACCATTTCCAAAATAAATCCTATTTCTTCTTTCTGCTACACCGTTTTGTTGAGGGGTTCCTGGTGCAGTCCACTGGGATGTAATCCCGTTATCTGACAGGTACTGCAAGAACTCGTTACTGAGGTATTCTCCACCACGATCTGATCGTAGTGTTTTGATAGTCTTGCCCAACTTCTTTTCTACCTTAGTCCTAAACTCTTTGAATTTCTCAAAGCATTCAGACTCGTAGCGAAGCAGATAGACATATCCGAATCTTGAGTAATCGTCAATGAATGTGGCGAAGTACTCATAACCTCCATGAGATTGCGTGGATATTGGTCCACATAAGTCAGAGTGGATCAATTCTAACACATCCTCTGCTCGAGACTGACTTGCCTTAAAAGGTCTAGTCGTCATCTTTCCCTCTATACAGGATTCACAGATTTGATGCGGTACCACTTGAAAAGAATCCAAGAGCCCATCGCAAGCTAATCTTTTAATCCTCTTTAGATTGATGTGACCTAGTCTCAAGTGCTAGAGATATGTTTGATCCTCATCGAAAGAAAACTTTCTCTTTAAATGATTATTATTATTGGATGAGTTTGCAACATTCACGGATGATTTATGCTTACAATCAATGATATAGAGAGAGTCAATAAGTTTGCTACGACAGATAACACCATTATTCCCAATGATAGAAACTCCACTATAAAAAATAACTGAGTATCCATCACTAAATAACTTGGAAACTGAAATTAAGTTCCGCCAAAAAACTGGCACATATAAAACATTTCTCAAAATCAAAACATTGTTTTCAAAGCATAAAGTAAAATCTCCAATGGCTACTGCTGAGACTCGCTCTCCGCTGCCCATTGAGATGGTAATCTCGTCATGCATCAGCTGCCTTGTCGGCCTGAACCCTTGCAAAGTATAACAAACATGATCAGTAGCTCCAGTATCCACTACCCAAGAATGGGTAGAAACTGATGCTAAACATGTTTCCGTTATAAATGCACATGTCGTACCTTGTCTACCCGTGCTAGGAACTCGACAATCTACTTCAGTTCGCTTGCGTTTGCATGGCTTGGTGATGGCTTTTGCCTTATCTTCTTCATCTAATCGTATAAGCATTTCCTTTGCTTCAGCAACTGCCTTGTTAATAGCTGACATAGTTGGAGCAAACTCAAATGCTATCATATCAGATTCCTCTCTCAATAAGCCCCTGAGTAACTCATGAAGAGGAGACTCACACCTAGCAACAAGGAACTTGATGAAATCATTATAAGAATCAGATAGAGAGTGCAGGACAATGTTTATTTCTCCCCGCTTATTGATTCGTCCACCTCTCTTTCTGTAATTTTTCATGATTTTCATCATACTGATGAAGTGCATAGCCAACGAACTCCCCTCAGTCATTTTCTTGCAAACCAGGTATTTCACATGATCATAATTGATAGTTTGTCTCACCTTCCCATATACATTCACAAGGTCCCTCCATATCTCAACAGCAGTTTGATATTTTTTGTACTTGAGCCTTAATTCTCTAGACAGATTGTTCATGATGAGATAGTGGGCAAAATCATCAGAAGCTTTCCATCTTTCATAGAATTCTCGCTCATAGCCAGAACAATTCCAATACTGAGGAGATAGTGGGTCAATGTAAAGCACATAAGCATGTTTTGCAGTACAGAGTAATTCCATCAGGCCAAATTTCCATTCAGGATAATTCGGACCAGTTAAAGGGTTTGATGTTAAGAGGTTAACAATATGAGCAGTAGATATGTCTGAAAACAATAAATTAAAGCAGAAATTAAAACATAGTCGCAAACAATTGAACTAATTAAATATTGAAACCTTATGATAAAACAATATTATTGTTTCCTCCAATTTGCCTAAGTGCTCAACTCATGCAGAATACTTTCAAATGAGCATGATGGGGAAGATGTCGTACTTCTTAGGCCTGCAAGTTCAGCAATCTAGCGATGGGATCTTTATTCTCCAGAAGACATATACGAAGGACCTCATCAGCAAATACTTCCCTAAGAAGACAGAGACTCTGCGGATTCCAATGAGCACAGCATGCCAAATCTCCTTAGATGAGGAAGGAGAATCCGTAAATCTAATAGCATATCGCGGTATAATTAGTTCATTATTATATCTAACAGCTAGCAGGCCAAATATTTCGTATGATGTGGGCGTGTGTGCCTTTCAAGCAAACCCGAAGAAGTCACACATGGAGTCAACAAGAAGGATTGTCAAGTATCTCCAAGGCATGGAGTCACTTGGAATTTGATACCTAAAGGCTAATGATCTTACACTCATTTGATATTCAAACTCGGATTTCGGAGGATACCAAATTGATCCGAAAAGTATGAGTGGGACATGTTAATTTCTCGGACACAAGCTAATCAGATGGTGTTGCAAAAAGCAACACTCTGTAGCAACATCCACAACTAAAGTTGAATACGTGGCTGCTCCAAATTGCTGTACCTAGGTGTTGTGGATCAAACAACAGCTTCAAGATTATGAAGTCAGCATCGGATGCGTCCTTATCTACTGCAACAACAACAGTGCGATGTGCACTATGTAAAATCATGTACATCATTCGAGGACAAAACGCATCAAAATTAGGCACCACTTCATCCGAGATCACGTGGAGAAGAAGGGAATCTCAATGGAGTATATCCAAACAGATGATCAACTTGCGGATATCTTCACCAAACCTCTAGCAGGGAGCTATTTTAAGGAGATTCGCCTTAAGCTCGAATTGTTGGAATTGGATGATGTGTTGAAAGAATGAGTCCCAGCACTCATTCTATTTCTACTTTTTCTTGGATTTCATAGACTTCCGAAGGATGCGGATTAAAGTGTGTCCCAGCTCACGCTTTCTAGCTATGGTTACTCAGCATTGGATTAATATTCTATCATATTTTTGGTTGCTAAAGCGAATTTCTATGAAGACTTATTGCTAATTGAGATATGTTGCTGAAGTTTATGTTGAAATTTTGTCTGATAAGCCCAAGCTCTCAGCGGAATCGTGATTAATTGCTAAATATACGTACATAATCAGCAAACTCCCAGGTGATTGTTGAGCCCAAGCTCTCAGAAAAGTGCCTTTGGTTGCTATGAGGGTCCAGCAGACTGAATAAAACAAATGATTTCAAATATCTCAAAATGCGGGAGTATCGAATCACGAAGATCGATTGCTAAAGTGAAAATTAATGCGGGTTTTACACTCTGCAGTGCGACGTCCAATGAAATTGTGCCAAGTCAGCCACGCGTGCAGTTTTCAAATTGTGGGCCAAAAATGCGAACAGTCGCACAACTCCTCAACCATTGATTTTCCAATTCGACACCACGATCCAACCATTCATTCGAATTATAAAAGGGGTAATTTTGGGATATTCAAACCCTATTGCAATTTCAAACACTTAGCAAATTTTTGAAATCTCTTGCTTCCTTGTTCATCAACCCTACAGTTTCCTAAGTTCAAAATTTCAAATGGCGAAATTATCCAACTGTTCCAGTCCCCCAGTCGAGTCCTCCGGTCGTTGACCGTCGTTGGTGAGCCGGAACAACATCTGCCTGCATTCACCAGGATATTCAAGAAAGTGCACATCGATTAATTAATTAGATATGGAGGTCTGGTCTCCATCGCACCAAAAAGGGGGATATTGTTGGGAATAATGTTCAATTGTTGAGAATATAGCCCTTTAGATGTTATTGTATATTTGTATTGATTTTAGTGCATCAAAGCTAGATTATCTAGTCTCTAGCAACTTAGAACTGTGTCAAAATTGTAAAAGTCCTATATAGGATGAGAATAATCGAGTTATAATAGAGTTAGAAATGATCGTTGAAGATTGCTGAAGGATTCAGCAAAAGATGAAAAGTTTGCTGAAGGTGTCAGCAAAGCACAAAGAGATTGCTAGAATACTCAAGAACAATGCGAGTAGATTGCTGAAAGATTTAGCAAACATAAAGGTTGTTAAGGATTCTAACAAACAACAAAGTATCGGAAGGCTAGCAAATATACGGAGATTGCTAAAGGCACTTAGCGAACAAACCAAGTTACTAAAGGAATGTAGCGAACAAATTGCTGAATCTCAGCAAGATTTCTGAGATCTCAGCAAACGAATAATGATGCGCATAAAATTCAATCAACCTAAGTAAAATAAACTCAAGTGCATGCAAGTAATAAAATATCAATTCAGGTTCTTCCTGATTCGCCCGCTAGAGTACTCGTTCATAATGTATTGTTTCATATCTAAGAATGACTAGTCGTTGAGTTGTGAACTAAACTAATATTGAATAACTTTAACAATCTAACTAAGAAAACGTGAACTAAACATGCAATCTCTTAACATTCATCAATATACTTCCACACTCTTTAGCAATTAAAATTCTCAAACACAAGAGTTAAAATTCAACAATAATAAAGCAAGGACATTGGTAAGATATCCACCTTGAAATCATAAAATTGATTTGAATGATGCAAACAAATATTTAATTCATTCAAAGATTATCAACCTACCCTAAAGCTTCCTATCTCCCTTAGTACTGGTAATATAAGAGTAGATGAAATTAAACACACAAACAATTACGTTATAGCATCTAATTCCACTCTAAATAGATTGTAAGTTATCGAGCTATAGGCAATCTCCACATATGGATTGGATAAAAATCTATACGCATCTACACTTCTCACAACACCTAGATCCGCATAATAGCTGCAATTTCGGTGTCTAACACACACATAGTTGGTTACTGCCTACACTATGTGATTTAGGAAAAAGATCAAGTGAGTGCAATCGTAGGAATGGAAGTAAGCATATAATTCAAGCTCAATTTAACATTTCAAAGATTCAATCTACCAATATCCTCAATGATGTAGTTACACATACCTTTGATGAGGTTCAATTGAATACAAAATGCAATCAAATCGATTACAAGGGTAAAGCAAAGTAGAGAATTTCCACAATTGGGTGATATAAGCTTTCATCTCCTCCTTAGCCTTCATTGACCTTCCAATTGGATTGATTTAGCTTGAAAATCCACCTTGGTTGAGGTTGTGGATGAGTGGGAAGTGTAATCCTTGCAAGTAACCGCTCAATTCTATCCTAAAATCTGAATCTCCCCTTTTAAATTCCATTTTTCCACCTTTTATACTCAGTTCCCAGACCCCAGGATCGACCGAACTAAAGAAGGATCGCCCGGGATAGTTCGAAACAGAAAAATTGTTGAACAGCACGTTCCAGATTGCCCGGTCTGGATCTGGCTCGACCGAGATTTCACTCTGAACAGACCAGATCGGTCGAGCTCTGTATGATCGGCCGAGATTTGCCTCTTGAAATGTTAGATCGGTCGAGCTCTACAAGATCGGCCGAGATTTGTCTCTACAATTCCCAGATTGGTCGATCTCTGTATGATCAGCCGAGATTTGTCTCTGAAATCCTTCCTGCTACTCCTCTGCTCATCCCGATCGATCTTCACTCCCTTTGTAGCTTGGATCGGTTGATTTTCCACCAAATCTCTACCAGAAATGATGAATTATGCTCCAAATCTATCCTACACAATCCAAATCATACAAAACACGAAAACACAACGGAAACAACACAAAAACATATGATATGGGAGTAAAATGAATGCAAACATGCATGCACAAACATCGAAATATTGGTCATTTTACGCACATATCAAATAACAAACTCAGCAAAGAGTTTTGTTCGCAATTAGAAATCATCTAAAACCGCGAAATCAAAGGATTTTCAATCTCCAAAGTTTAAGGAATCTCTTGAATCAAAAAGTTGATTTATCAAGAGACAAAAAGAAGATTTCTAGAAATAAACTCAAAGATCCGTTCTGACAAGGCGACTAAATAAAGAAAGAGCCGATCCAACAAGAAAGAGATCTGAAGAGTCCTTGTGCTTTTCAAAAAAAGAAGGAAGGAGATTTGCAGTTTGAGAAGTTGTGTCTAACGGATAAAATCAAAAGATCAACTATTACACACAAATACACGCATACACTCTATCGAATTCAAAAATCCGATCAAATAGTTATTAAGGCTTTGCACAAGCTACCGTGTTCATCACGAGACCAAAGAAGCTCCCTTCTAAGGTTATTCTTGGAGTTCTTTCTGTCTAAGAGAGAACTTAGCAATCACCTTGATGTGCAAGGTTGGCTATTACGGGATACTACCACAAAAGAGAGAAGTTCCAGGAAGAACTATAAAATTTCTAATCCAGTATTCAAGGAGGCTGCGGAGTGTGTCCTCACTCTGAGAGTTGCTGAGAAGATTGACATCAAAGGTACCTGAAAGTGCTCAGTGACCAGTCGGAGGAGTTGCTTGCAGTTAGAGATCAAGTCTTACCTTGTGTAATCAATCTTAGTGAATTTCCAGTCAGCAGACTGAAGAGTGGATGTAGAACATTTGTTCGAACCACTATAATATTTGTGTTATTTACAGTTTACCATTTTATTGTTTACTTGTTAATATTAAAACACAATACATCAAGTGTTGGTGTATAACTCGAAATAAACTTAAAGACCTCACGAGCTTAAACTATTTTTATAAAGACTTGCTAAGTCGAGACCTCGACAAGACAAGTGCAAGAACATTTAACTTTCCGCTGCATAAATATAATTCTGATTGGGGACCAACACTCGCCATCTCTTGCTTGGAAGCTTGCATCTGGCCCATCATTCATGACATTGTTGGGTACGTTATCTTGGAAGGATACGGTGGTGGGACCAACACTCGCCATTCCTCGTGCGCCTTTCCCATGTCTAAAGGAGGAGTTGTCTTTCTCGGAGTCTCACCTATCTTGGCTTGTGTAGAGTTATCTTCAACCATTCCTTAAAAAAATGTAAAAACTTGTTCCAAGGGCCCTACAATAGGCGTTAAGTTGTTGAGGCTTTATTTCATACAAATATGAGGCTCATGAACGTTAAAAAAATAACCAAAGACAATAAAATAGAAACAAAGTGAATTGTATAATAAGTACGAGCAAAACAATTGTACAGTAACACCAGGGATTGAGTACCCCCTTATAGATCTATTGGTCGCTGGGGAAAACCGCCTGAGAACTATATTAAGTAGCAAATAAAAATAGATAGAATTTAGTTGAAAAATACAATAAGAATCGTGCTATTGTGAAGGGAAAAACCCTATGCCAATTATGACTAACGATCCATACTTATAGCTCTTTTGGGTTTCTAGAAGATTTTGTAGTATGCATATGTGGTTCGTGGGTGGTTGTTAGAAGTTTGCTGTGAATTTTGATCGGTTGCAACCTCTCGGTCATTCCCATCTTCTGTGATAATTGTTGCTTTTTCACGTGCTGATCCAGTATGACACATGATGTCACAATCTAGTGGTAGGTAGATAGAAGTGGGTCTTTAATTGTTGACCTTTGGCTATTCTGAATCGATGACTATCGACCTACTTCTCTTTCTCTAGCTCGCCGATTCCTTGAATTGGGTCATCCCGCTAGGAGGTCTATTTGTTGGGCTAAGCCGCTTTTTTGTGGGCCTCGGATCATCTTATGTCTACATTTTGGCCCATATATCTTATGGGCTACACATTAACGGTGACAAATCTTTAGATTGACGAACTAATCAATCGATTAAGAGAAATAAGAAGATCAATTCTAAAATGCACACGAGTCTAGATCCACAATAAATCCAATCTCTATGAGATCAGAAAATTAATTGCATGTATGAATTAAATCATTTAATTCCCCTTGCCTATTGAGCTACTAGATAATCTACCAAGATCTCAATCATGTGGAGATCAATCACACAAATTATCCAGTGTATCCAAAATTCATAAAATTGTACATGAGAAGAAAAACATTCATTGATGAATTTAATCAAACACTAAATCAAGTCTCTTCTCCCTAAATCTCTTAAAAGAAAGTTAGCGACTCATACTTATCATAATTAACAATAAGATCTAATACGTACAGGTGAAACGTGACAAAACTATGTAGATCAACATTTTTAAAATGTAGACCCCCAATCTTTTAATCTTGATCATCAAATTGAGCCTCTTGTTCCTCAAATTGGAGTGTATTCACCTCTTACCACCTCGGTAAAATTCTCTCTCTTGAGTAGAAGTTACTTCTTAGCTTATGTGTGTTTTTCCACTTTTCCGCCTTTAAATAAGAAATCACGAGCATTAATTGATCCGCATTTCAATTATAATAGTGTTAGGTCTTCACGAATTTTGCCAGAAATTTAGCATTGTAACTGTTGCCTTGACACGTAGATTTTGACCAAAAACATGCATACCAAGGGAATATTTTGTCGTAATTTGTCTCTATAATCAAACTTTTTCTACGCAATAAGATTTTGACCAAAATCACGGGATTTCAGTCAGAATTTATCTCTAAAATTCTATCCTCCGCAGCACATTATTTCAACCGAAATCCTTCATTTGCATGATAGATTTAAGTGAAAATTTGCTTCTTTAAGCCTTGCCAACTTTGCTCCAAAATGCAAATTTTTCCCAAATTTCTTCATTTACACACATCCAACATTTAAATACCAAGTGAAATAAAATCTCAAAGATAGACATAATATGTGGGTGAAATGTATGTAAAAAATTTTAAAATCGAGACAAACAAACACACATTCATACACATTTCTCACGAATATCAACATCCCCCAAACTTACACATTTGATTGTCCACAACCAAAACAAAAAATTGATTTATCTTCACTTAGTGAAATGCCTCATAACTCATCATATAGGTTAATACATGTTTCAGTCTATCGAGATTATCACCTTAACTTGTGTAAATAATGGACTAGAACTTATCAAATATGTGTAGTAACAAAGTGCATCACTCACTTAGGCGTTTAAGGACCCATTCACTCATTCATAAGATCACAAGTTCAACATCAATAAGCGTGCATCCTATCTGAGACTTGTTTACAATGAACCATCCATCATAGAATTAAGAAAGTGTTTATTTTGGTTGTAACGTGGCTGACTAAGTGATGGTTATTTTTAGCTAAGTGACCTAGTTTCCCCCTTTACCCAACTCTCATGTTCTTTTTCAACCACTCCCTTTCGAGGCATTTCCTTTTTTTCTTGTTTTATCTTTTCTTGCAATAATGCATTTTGCATTTGCTCAGCAATTCATTTTTTTTCATTTTTCGGAAATATCATTTTTCCTAACTTGCACTTCTGTTTTCTCTTTCCAATTTATTTCTTTCACTCAACTAATGCCTCTTACTCTTAGGACATTTATTTCCTCAACCTTCATAAGATCCCTACCTCACATCATCCGTATTCTCCCTCAAAATTCACACATCCCCCAAACTTGTTCTTAATTATATCAAAGAAAACACCATAAGCTCAAAGTAGTGAACAATGGAATCAATGGCTCATGTGAAAATATGAGCACCCTATAATTATTGAATGTAAGTAGGTACTAAGAAAAGACGACCTAATATAATTTTCTAGTAGGATGTACATGCTAGAACAAGTAAAGAATAGATGCAAGTTGTAGTTATTTCACTTGAGTCTCACCACTTGAAAAGAATGATGTATCATAATATCACATTGGCTCAACCCTTACAACTTTTTGTCTAATCCAAGTATTAAGTAAACACAAATGCTAGCAATTCATTAATTAAATTTGAACATGCATTGATCTAAATAATTATGCCCTCTCATAGGCTCAAGTAAACATAAATCATATCATGTTACTCATTTCACGTTTATCACATTGTAGCACACTTCACACACATACTCATTCCATCTTGCATCAAATCCATCACATAGTCATACAAATGGTTATGGAGTAACATTAGAAATTCTTCCCCATCGGCACAAACAAACATTATTAGGCTACTCACGACCCTATTCGAACCCGTAAATTAACAACGAACACATTCATTAAGAACTATCAACACATTCAAACAAAATCTCAAAAAAACATCAACTTGATTTCAACATAAACATTCCACTTTCACTAGCCATTAATCACAACCATCAACCATCAATAATTCAACATTAATATCCATACAACCATAACGAACTAAAAATTCATCAAATAAACTAACCATTCTATCCTAACACGTCCTAAACCAACATCAACATCAAAGCAACACAAACTTAGTCCCAAAGAAACTATGTTGGAAAAGGCAGGCTGATGGGAAAATCACTGCAGCAAAGTAGAACAGCCACGGTGATGCACATTTAAGAGAGTATAGTGTGATACTGGAGCCAATATCGACCTGATGTAGTACTTTATTTACAACCGTCTCAACATTAGAGAGATGATGCCCACGACTATCACCCTGTAGAGGTCGGACCAATCTGTGTAGTGCCCTAAAGGTATACCAGAGGAAATACTCATTCACATGGGTCATCTCATTTTCCTTACAGACTTCATGGTGTGTGAAGGAGGAAGAAACCATGCCCATGATCTTAGGGCGTTAGTTTCTGGACACTAGTGCAACTTTGATAGACTGTTGGGATGATAAGATCACACTACGGGGGAATGATGAGAAGATCACCCACGTGATCAACAAGAGAAAGAAGAAGGCAAAATGCAAAAAAATCTCGGTGGAAGAAGTGTCTGAAGAAGAACAAGAGTCTGAGGATGAAGCTGTTGAGCTCGAATAGGAGTAGGGAAATGAAATTGCAAAATCATCAATTACACCATCTCTTTCCAAACTCACTACTGTCATTTAAGATACAAAGGTGTACATGCTAAAGGTCACCGTGTTTGGACCTGAGCCCCTTGATGAGAACTTTAGATATCGTCAAGCTACGATGATAACTAAAATACTTGTTAGGACGTAACTCAATATTTCTTTTCCATATTATCGTTATTTTGTTCTATCTCGTATTTTTTTTCTATTTTTCAAACTTTGTTTTACAGAAAATAAAATTTAAGGAGTGAGGTCTCTGTCTAAGGGTTGAGAGACTCAATGCCACTATGCTTGAGCAAGTTAGAGTCTGAGCGCGTTAGTCGACACAAAAACATCGATGAAGGCTATACCTTGACCCAAGTGAGGGATCTACTGAAGGCTATGTGTCAACCAACACATCACATCTTAGTCGATGCAGAGTGCCAAAAATTGAAAGCCAATGTTGTACGAAGTCTAAGTTATTCGGGGGATAAAACATTGGTGTCTGAGATCAATTTCCAGGTACCGTTCCCTCTCTTGTATGATTCTCAATCTTGTCCCACTATTTTAGTAAAATAAGTTGGGGAGGATGTGGAAAAGAATTGGAACTTTTCTATCTCTTAAATTTTCTTTTCTACATTTAAATTATTGCCTAGAAAAATTGATTTTAAAATTTTATCCTATTTTGTGAGAAAATTCCTGAATCTTGATCAACCCGAACAATAATGTAAGATTAAATCAATTAATATTTTAGTTTTGATTAAATTTGAATGTGGTTGAACTTCATATGAATGTAGAATTGCAAATAATAGATTGGATTGATACTTGCACTTGTATGCTGTTTCAGTTGATTTAAAACTTATTATGGAAGAAAGTTTTGCAACCCAATCAAAATCTGAGCCTTATTTGTTTAATGTGAGACTTTCATTTATATTTTTATCTCTCTAGAACTTCTTTATTTTCTAATTCGGGATTACATAGTGTGCACGAGGCTAGGAATGATATTAGGCCTTCTTTTTAAACCCAATTTCTCAAACACTGTCCGTTCAAAATTTTATTGACCCTAGTTAGTCACTTTGAGCCTTTACAATTCTTTCTTTGTCAATGAGCTTAAGAATAGTTTTGGTTTTGCTCGTGTCTTGAGGTTTGGTATATATGAGATGGATTGATAGTGAATGGGATAAGATATGAAAAAGTAGTTGTTGATGCAAGGATGTGTTCTAGAAAGCTCAAAAGAAAATTAGAATTCTCATGAGCTCTACTAAAGGAAGAAAAAAACAAGGAAACAAAGAGATACAAAGTATCTAAGAACATAAGAGATTCAAAAGAGCTAGAAAAAATTAGAGTTGTTGATGCATTTCAGGAGATAAGGCGGATGATGAGAATATAGTAGTTTTGATGTAGTGAGTTTGCTAGCTTGGTTGATTTTAGTCACTTCACCATATTTCCGTGTCATCTAAAAAAAAGTCTACATTACAACCCTATAAAGTCCTTTTTTATTCTTGACTTGTGTACACATTTTAGTTGTGGAGATAGTAAAAGATTTGTATGTCTATGGTAGAAATTTCTTCATACATAGTTTTAAGTGATTTTATTACTTAAACACTTGATGATTGATACACTTCCGGTGAGTTCTTCCACGGTTGATAGATTTTATGTCTTTTTGAAACTGCTTGTGTGATGAGGAATATTAAATTCTAGATTGTGATGAACTATGGGAGGCATTGCACTTTTGATCCGCATGATCTTTTGATTCTTTGGGGGATTGACAAAGCCCATTTATTTCCTCAATTACCATTATTATTTGTTCGTATTATATGTAATTTTGCTAGTTTATTACATTATTTTATGCATGAGTCTATATTATAGGTATGCTTCTAGGGGTGCGTTTTTGCAAGTTTTTGGGATGAAAAATGACTGAGTGTTGGAAACGGCAGAAAATTGCACATCTCTATTTCGATTGATGCATGAGGTGTCGCTCGACATGGAAGTTGGCTTAAGGAATCGTAGGAAAATCTCAACGTCTATTGATGTGGACTATGTCAGTCGACGTGAAGAGGTTAATGGGTGATGTGGCAAGGTCAACGCAGAGGCCGACGTGGAAAAAGTCTTTGTCGACCGATACAAGCTTTGTCAATTGATGTAAGTTCGGATTTGGAAAACTCAACCAAGATTTGGATATTTTATAATTTTAGACCTAGATTTTATAAAATACACATCCACCACCATAAATAAGCCTTGTATTTTTCGAGATTGGGGTTATTTTTTCGGTCTTTTAATTTTTCAGAACTCCAAGAATGGATGATACTTTATTTCTTGTAAATTCTATTTTTAATGCAATTTAATATACCTATTTACTTGTTTCTTAGTACAATGAGTGGCGAGAACCCCTAGTGGATTATAGAATTGTGTACAACAACCGTGAATGTATATTTATCATAATTAACTCAATTTTTCAATGTTTAAGTTTCTGACTTAGTTTGAATGATTTTAGAATTAATGAATGCTCGAGAGATGATATTGAATTTTGCTTTAAAGTTATCAATTTGAAGACCAAGAGGAGAGAATTGATAATAGGAAATGGAATTTTAATACATTAATTTCTGTCTCGAAAAGAAGAATTATAGGGAATAATTTTATGTTTTTATTAGATTGACTAATACTATGTCCTTGAGACCCAAAAGGTAGATACAACCACATATTAAACCGGGCATTTGTTATTCTATCGTCATGACAAGTCGATTCATGTCATGTCCTAGAAGAAGTCACTGGAATGCTTTGATGGGCATTCACAAATATTTGAAGAGTACATCTCATCATGGTTTAGTATTTGAAAGGACAGAAGGGTTGATGACAGATCCTTTGATAAGGTTTGTTGACTCAGACTATGCAGTAAGTGTAGATACAAGGAGATCACAACTAGGTTTAGGGTTCAATCTTTCGGGAGTTGTTGTCATAAAGTTACAATTTGTGGTTGTTTTTGTCGTGTGTGAAACACACTAGTGCAAGTTCACACTGTCACAAGTAATAATAAAAAGGAGTACCCTCCGAGTATCGATCCACAGGGAAGGAGTAAGGAGCACAAACACTCAACTTGATTTAATTGATGAGAACAAATAAGTTGGTTGGTTTATTTAATCTAGGCATGAATTAAACAAGTAAACACAAGACATATAAACACGGGATGCAGCAGAAAATAGGGGATGACAAAACAGGGGGAATTATACGTCTTTTAAATCAGATGATAAAAATGACCTAGGCTATGGAATCACTTGCTTCAGATAATCATGCTACAACATTGCAATAGCACAGAGTAAGGTTAATGCCAAAAATGATGTTCCCAGCTAGATTTTCCAAAATAGATGAGATAGCTATCCTTAACTTAATTTAGCATATTCCTATGCCCCAAATTCAAATTAAGTCCAACACCCTTTACAGCTTTCTTAGGCATTTAACCAAACACAACATCTACATATTCCTATGCATATATATTGTGTAGAAATTAAGATTTCAACTCGTAATCCTAATTTTCCCAAATCAAGACTAAGCATAAATCACAATCACAAGTTCCCACAAGATATGCAATTAAGAGAATTAAACCTTCAAATGCTCAAAACTCCATGCCATTAACAACAACATTGCATATAAATTCAACACAAGCAAGATTCATCCATAGCCAAGGTCAAGTTAATTTAGCTCATATTTACAAAGCAGGGTGCTAAAGTCATTCTTGAAATCCTTAAACTCATAACTTAATTCTGGAAATTAAAAATAAGAGAACAATAAGAAGCTCCCCTTCGATTGACCAAAACAAGAAATGATTCCTCAATTCTGAGCTGGCTTCACGGCGGTTGAGCTAAGATGGCTCGTCGCTCTTCTCTTCTGGTCCTCCTTCCAACCTTCGTTGCTCCTTACCTGATCTCCTCCTCTCGCAGCAAAATGTGAGCTCCCGTAATGTGTGTGTGTTGTTGCAAAAGTGGGACTCCCTCTTCTCCCTTCTACAACTAGCTTTTACACCTCCCTCAATTTTTAGGTTTCTTCTTTTAGCAAAATTCCCAAACTGTTCAGCTCTTTTTGCACTTCCCAGTTCAGCTAAGTTAATTTTCCACGTCATCCCGCTGCCTTGACTCAAGTTGACTAAGAACTTGCCCAGCTCGCCATGCTATAGCATCATTTGCCTTGCTCCAGCAAAAGCTTTAGAAACAGGGGAATTTTCCTACACGGGATTTTTACTCCAAATCCTCCAAAAACAACATTATTTAGTATAAAACACAAAATAAACATAAAAAGTCTCTAACTCCTAAATACTAGATCAAATGCATGAATAAAGAACAAAACCCAACCCAAATGCTCTCAAAACCAAGCTAAAATAGGAGAAATATAACTCTTGCAATTCTCAGCACAGTTTAAAAAGACTTCGGATTCAATCATCAAAATAGCATCAAATCATCTCAAGACCCTTCCAGTAAGTTTAACACCTCGTTTCTATTATGCTTCAGCATCTGAATCTTAAAGCAGCACATCACATCATTATAATTGCCAAGTCAAATTGATCAAAATCAGCACCACAACTCAAGTCATTCTCATGATCATCATGCTTATTTATTTTGACATCAAACTACTCATAGCAACCTCTCCACTAATGGAAATTACACCACAAAGGATCAAAAGGACTTTATTGGCTTGTAATGTGGGCTAAGGTTAAGATAAGGAAATATTTGGATAAAGTGACCAAATCAAGAGCACTAGTGAGTTCTACCACTTATTTAGAGTACTTAATGTTGGGATTATATACTGAAAGCATTTACAATTAAGTGTTTTGTACACTGGTCTTCATATATGTGTTGCTACAACAATGCTCGTTGTCTGATGAAACAAACATACAACGAACCATAATATCCTATTGTCTCGCCTATAGGGATGACCATATGGTGGGTAGGAGATCACAGAGGATCATATGAGTCGTTTGACCTATCGAGATATAAACAGTATCACAGCTGAGAAAGTCCCTGGATAGACTGTCGGTCTAAGCTGCTGCACATCGGTTCATAAGTGAGCTTATCCTAGCTACTTGATGTGTCGGTACATGGTTATGTATTCATGGGATCAACTGTGGGATGTGCCATTCTCATTGACATACGAATGAGCCAGATCCCTAACATACTTCCTATGATCTTAAACCTAACTGAAGGATAAGGAGCACACACAGATTGACCACACTTTGATTTACCATGATGGCGAGTCTTACATGTACTCTAATACTCGTATTTTGGGTGTTGGCAATTTGTGTGTGGCCTGCTTAGGCTGGACGTTTAGGTAAGCATATCCGTTTCAGGATGGTGACATTCCCTGAGGAGCTCACGAGGTTCATTATGCTAAACCCGGCAGGTTGAATTATTTAATTCAGGCATAAGTGAAGAGGAGTGAGTGGTATTACTCAGGAAATAAGAGATTAATTAATTATGGCTGATTGTCATAAGCCAAATTAATTAATGAATGTCTAAAACCTTAAATATGTGGATCATGTTAGTTTGGTGCAACCCGTTCCTAATAACGTAGTAATAAAGGGGCGAGTCAGCATTGTTACCGTGGTGAAGGTTAAAACAATATTTTATTAATAAATTATGTTCTGGGTGAACAAGGAAGGATTAATTAAGAAAGAGGGCCCACTTTATTATTTGCATCTGGTCCCTGGTCTGGCCCATGAACTGCTCAAGCCCATTAGGGTTAGGGTTTCTCAAAACCCTAACACTGTATATAGGCCTTCTCTCTAACAGATCAGTGTGGTTTTTCAGTATATTAAAAGAACAGAGAGAGAGAGACGGTGGCGGCTGATCTGAGGGATAAACTGATCAATTTCTCCAGATCTCGGATCCAACTTGGTAGATAATCCTCACCAGATTTCCAAGGAGCAAGGGAGCAGATCAGAAATCAGATCTGTAGGAACAATTGTCCATCGCTATTGTTTAGATTCAGATCCAGATTTACTTCATCGTTTTATTCTCCGATCTAGATTTGTAGATCAAACGGTGAAGATCAGGTATTACTAAATTCCATCCTCTGCAATTAATTTTGTAGGAGCATGAATAGGATCGCATGGTTTGTTTAATTGAAATTTATTCCTGGTACCCTAAGAACGATCCTTGGCAAGAATTTAATTAATGACATCTCATGTTGTCCATCGTAGACTCAAACCCTACACTTAAACAATTAGAACCACAACCCCAAGTGAGACGAAAATGCCCCTATTATTTCACAAATGAAATGACATAAACAAAAAGAAAAACAAAAATTTTCCCCTTTATTTTCACTCTTTTTTTTTCTCTCAAATTTTCTTTGTTTTTCTTTTTTTTTTCAACGCATATCTCCTTTCCATTTTTTTCAGTTTTTTTTTACACACAAAAATACAAAGAAATGAGATACTAGATACACGCCCACAATAAAAAGAATTGAGATGCTGGATTTGAAAATACAACAAACCCAAAACCAACCCAAAACAAATCCGAAACAAACCTGAAACGGGAGCACACACCCCCAAACTTAAGGACAAACATTGTCCTCAATGTCAATAGGCCGAACTCACTAAAGTGCTCATGATGAGGGTCAATATAAAGAAAATGAAGAACGGAGGTGCTGAACAAGATAGGGTAAGAAAGAAAACAAGGCTAAAGCTCAATTAAGGTGCAAGAGTAAATTAAAATTGAAAGAAACAATGAAGGCTCAAAATATATCAAAGAAGGCCTAAATCATATCCAAAGTCGTATAAAATCAAATTTCGCCTCAAGGAAACTACAAGTAATCGAAGGTAAACAATCACACTCGCAAACCGGAGCAGGGAACCAATAAGAATCAACAATCAAAGCACGTAATGAAGATTTCAAAACAAGGATTTTTAAAACACGAGATCAGATGGAAAACACATCAAGAATTAAAAAATTAATCCTAAGGAAGAATCGAGAGATGAGAATCAACTAATCAACAATGTAATCCACAAGCAACATTGAAACAAAAAGAAATCATCATCGAATTAGAGCAAACCAGCAGAGATCAAAAGACCAACAACAAAAGACATTAAAATAGAGTAACCCTTTTTCATTTTGAAGGTGGCTGATCAGTTCTGGTAGATGAATCTTGACTTCATCCTTGGACTTGAGCAGCACCACCCATGTATACCTTGAGTAGTTATCAACGACTACCAATGTATATTTTCTTTTTCCAATTGTGGATGGGGTGACTGGCCCAAACAATTCCATATGAAGCAGCTCTAGTATCCATTCTGTGCTTGCTGTTACTGGCTTGATCTTGAAGGAGGCTTTCGTCTGCTTCCCAAACTGACACACTTTGCAAACTCTTTCTTTATGAAACTTCTTATCTGGCTGTCCTTCAACTAATTTGTGCTTTGCCAGATGTCGGATCGAATTGAAGTTTAAATGACTAAGTCTCTTGTGCCATAGCCAGTTTATAGCTTCTGAGGCGTTGATTGCTATGAGGCATGTGCCCTTTATTCCACTGGTCCAATCTACATTGTAGAGGCCTCCTCTTTTGATTCATCTGATTATTATGATCTCGCGCGACTCCTTGTCTATTATTTGACATTCTGATTTTTCAAATCTGACAATGTAGCCACTTTCGCTCAGTTGACTTATGCTGAGGAGATTGTGTTTCAAATTTGTGACCAAAGATACGTTCTGAATAATTATCCCATTGTGTTCCACGTATCTTATCCCAATCACTTTACCTGTGGCCTTGTTTCCGAAGCTGAGAGTTACTCCTTCATACATCTCCAGGTCTTTGATACATCTCCGAGCATCCGCTATCTAATATCCAAGTTCTTGTCTTTTCCAGCAGATTCCTACTCTGCAACACAGAAGAAATTATTTAGGTCCCCATATCCTTTCGGGTCCTACATGGTTAGTCTTGTGAATCCAGCCTTTTGGTATCCACACTTGTTTTACTTTCACAGTTTGTGAAACTAAATTACCTTTCTGGTTATGATTGACCTTATTTCTGAAAGAGTGTGTGCTGTGTGGATGCATGCCTTTCAGGTGTGTAACTGGTGAACTCTTCCTGAACTGACTGTTCTGGAAGGAGTTTTTAGAAACTCTTTTAAGGTGTGTAGCCGTCATATTCCTTTGATTTAGAAAATGATTTGACTCTGGCCTCAAATGGGTGTTCCCCCTATTTGGTAGATGGGTATGAAAAGTAACAGCTCTATCATAGCTTCTCAGATTGAAGTCCGATTGTCGAACAAACAACCTTGCAACATGTGCATGTTGCTCAGTTGTTCTTGTTGGTAAAATTGGAGTCCTTGTGTAGGAGACATTATGCTTATCCACTTTTGAGAGATGGTCAGTTTTCCTCATGACAGTCTGCTTGTCCAGTTTTCCAACTGGGTTTGCATTCAGTCGAGATGCCAGTTCAGTTTTAGACCCTGAATTCGTCTTAACATTCTGATTCATTGGTCTCTTTGAAACTGCCTTTCTCTTATCCAACGAAGTACCTGAACTGAGTCTTGCTTTGACAAAGCCAAAATGAGTATTCTCAGTTCTTAAGGTGGGATTGTGATTATTTGAGACTTCCTCCTCATTTTGATATTCAATATATCCGAGTCCAAAATTATCGGATAGAGGTCTTTGAACACTCATAATCTCACTTAGAGTCTTTGAGCTTCTTTTAAAGAAACATATACATTCAGTATGCTCAAGTTTCCTTAGAGAATCGCGTTCATTGGTCACATTTTCAAAATCTTTGAACTATTTTACATGCTCTTCTCTTATATAATTTAATTCTACACTAAGTGATTTATTTCTTTCTATTTCATCTGTTAAAGTTGAAATTTCTGATTTTAGTGAGGCATTTTCACTAATTAGTGTGTCCTTTACTTCATGAAAATTTTCAAATTCTTTGATAATATTCTCTAAAGTAATATCTTCTGAGCCAAAACAACATGTTTCAAAGAGTGTATCAAAACATAACGAAACACTAGGTGTGGGTAGATTAGTTGTTACCAGGATTTCGCGATTTGAGGCGCTATCTTCGTCGTCAGTAACATCTCCGTTTATGGCTGCCATGAAGGTAAGCAGTTCTTCCTCATCCTTCTCATCTTCAGACGTGTAGTATCCATGATCATGGTCTGGTACGGTTGGCACTTCTGTTCTGGTGAGCATTTCTTGGGCAACAGCTCTGGATGCTCTCTTCTCGAATAGTTTCTTTAATCTATCTCTCTCCTCTTGAGACACTAGAGGGCATTCATACTTTAGGTGGTCAGGAGAATTGCACTCATAACACGTGCGTGGTTCTCTCTCAATGAACCTCTGCTCGCTCAATTGTCTTTCCTTTTCCTTGTCTTTAGCTTTCTCAAGAAGTTCCACAGATCCTTGGCAGAGTTGTTCTCCACCGCTGCGTCTTGAAGGGCTTCTGGAAGGCTTGCTATTAGCATCTCCTGTTCGATGAAATCGACTTGGTGACGTTTCTTGTCCTCAAATGTCTAATCCTCCTTTGGCTTGTCTATGTATTCGGCACCGCCTTGCTGGTCTGCTGTGGTTAGGATAACTTTGGGTATCTGAATCTTCAGAGGTCCGTTTTCCTGGACTTCATCCATCTCTGGATTTTTAGCTCTTAGTTGAAGAAGACACTTCTTCTTCCATACTTCAAACCTCTCTGGGTTGTATTTGGGAAGAGTAGGATAATTCATCATCTTGTAAGATTAATCTGTTCCCTAAAAACACACTAGATAAACGCAGTTAGAGTGTAAGGAAATATGGATCCGGTCTTAAGCGACTTAAAACAAGACAGTCTAAAAAGACAGACCTGCTCTGATACCACTTGTTAGTCCCAGATCAGAGTATGAACAATATGCAGCGGAAGTAATTACACTCTAATTATAAGTAAATCAAGTTTCAGTGGCAGCATATAAATAACAGTTTTAAGTTTAAAACTCAGATTTAGTTAGGTCAGCAGATTAGTTATCATTACAGTTCAAACAGTTAGACAATTTATACGCTTCAATACTTACATAGTAAGTATTGGAGGTTTCAAAGTATCTATGAAAATTGTATGATGCCAGAAGTAAAAGAAAACTGTAAACAACACAGGATATTATAGTGGTTCGGAGCCTTAAGTCCTACGTCCACTTTTCGGATATCAGATCCGGTAATTCACTAAGTTGGTGAAGTTACACTCCTCACGATCTATAGCCAGCTGCTGCAGAAACCTCTTTCCAAAGCAAGGTGGATCATTCGCCCAGATAGTTGTACTTCACTCCTTCATCAGTCTGTTGAAGGGTCTGCGTCTTCTCTGTAGACCGGCTCGAAGTTGGACTGAGGACAAACCTCCCTTTTCCTTCTTCGGTAGGTTGGATGATTCTTTTCTTCCCAGAACATCGACTGGTTGGCGGTAGCCCGTAATAACCTGTTCTTCCTTTGCAAAGATCAGGCTGCTGATTTCTTATGTAGAAAGTAAGAACACCAAGATACTAGATTAAGCGTGGTGACTTAATCCTAGTATTGCAACGTCTCGCAGCGAATCTCCTTACAATCCGTAGCAATGAATGCAATAAGCTCAATAAACGAACTACTGGAGCTATGTCTTCTCTCTTGAAGGCGTTTGAATACTTTTCTACTGTGAGAGACAGTGATTGTGTTGGAGATTCAAATTAGCGTGTATAATTAGATGAGCTAAGTGGCAAAGGTTCTCAAGTCTCTGTGGTTCCTACTATTTATAGGTGAAACACCATAAAATAGCCGGTAGAGACATTGGAGATAATTTACAATCACAATTCATGCACTTCTTAAAAGTCACTCGTCTTTCTGCTTTTTCTGCTACAATCGTACTGCTTTTCAGAGCAGTTGTACTTGTGTGTCAGACGTCGAACGTTGTATGCCAGTCACAGCTTAGTATAAGTCTGATCCTTTATCATTGACTTCTTGGTGATCCCTTGCAACTTTGTTTGACATCTTTTCGTGTACGCATTCCAGAATGTGAAACTGTCTTGTTCGTGAAACTGTTAGTTCATCTTGACAGTTTCCGTGTGACAACTGTGTCAACAGTTTTCACGACCTTGCTCTTCTTGTCTTAATCTTCTTGGTCAAGACAGTTTTTCCCTGGATGGTCTCTCCTCCAAAATTGTTCCACAGTTTTGTTCACTTCCTTCTTCCTAGACTATTACAACTTGAATATCCTATACAAGGATCACATGAGGTATTAACTCTAAGTCCTAGACTTTGATATGCAGTTTTGACACATCAAAACATCAAATTAAGGTATGATATCTACATCAATACCAAACCCTTTTATTCATAAAAGTGCGATCCCTCATCACTTATTAATGCTCGCGGAGTTTCAAATCGAATGCTTTTGTAATAAACGGACGACTGCCTTAGCATCATTGGTTGGACATGCTACAACTTCCACCCACTTGGATACTTAGTCAACGGCCACAAAAATGTAGAGGTTACCGAAAGAGGGAGGAAAGGGCCCCATGAAGTCGATGCCCCAAACATCGAACAGTTCCACTTCTAAAATGTTGCTCAAATGCATCTCCTTTTGGGCACACAAATTCCCCACTCGCTGGCACCTATCACATGTTTTAGAAAACAAAAGAGAATCCTTGAAAAGAGAGGGCCAGAAGTAACCTGATTGTTACACCATTGCTATTGTTCGTTGTCCCCCAAAGTGCCCTCCATATGCTGCAGCATGGCGGTCCCCCAAAATAGCTTGCTTTTCATATTCGGGTACACATCTCCGCATCACTCCATCAGGGCCAAGCGTGTACAGAAATGGCTCATCCCAGAAATAGAATTTAACATCATGATAAAATCTCTTCAGTTGTTGCCCCTTCATCTCGGGCGGTTGTATTCCACAAGCCAAATAGTTGGCAATGTTGGCATACCATGGTGTTGGAACTTCGGTTATGCTCATCAGTATCTCATCAGGAAACCACTCATTAATGGGTGGGTTGCACTTGTTGCTTGAAGCTCCTTCCAATCTGGACAAATGGTTAGCGACTTGGTTCTCGGTCCCCTTCCTATCCATTATTTCTAGGTCAAATTCTTGTAGCAGCAGCACCCACCGGATTAACCTCAGCTTTGCATTCTTTTTCTTCAATAAGTAACGTATAGCTGAGTGGTCTGTGTAGACATCTACCTTTGCTCCCACCAAGTATGAGCGAAATTTGTCAAAGGCGAATACCACAACAAGAAGTTCTTTCTCGGTTGTGGTTTAGTTCAGCTGAGTGTTGTCCAGCACCTTGCTAGCATATTAGATGGAATGAAAAATTCTATTTTTCCTCTGCCCAAGCACAGCACCAACAACATGGTTACTCGCGTCGCACATAACTTCAAAAGGCAAACTCCAATCTGGAGCCTGAATAACAGGTGCGGTTACCAATGCCCTCTTCAAATGCTCAAATGCAGCCAAACCTTTTGCTGTAAATTCATATTTTCGGTCATGCTCCAGCAAGGTGCAGAGTGGTTTAGCAAATTTGGAGAAGTCCTTAATAAAACGACAGTAGAAACTGGCGTGGCCCAAGGAACTCCAGGCTGCTTTGACTAAGATTGGTGGAGGCATTTTCTCGGTGACAGTCACTTTAGCAACATCCACCTCAATTCCCTTAGTTGAAACTTTGTGCCCAAGCACAATCCCCTCTTGCACGATTAGGTGACACTTCTCCCAATTCAAGACCAAGTTGGTCTCTTCACACCGATCAATACTTGTTCCAGATTTCCGAGGCAATTTTCGAAACAATCCCCCAACACCGAGAAGTCATCCATAAAAATTTCCAATGTATTTTCTACCATACCGCTGGAAGGTTGCTAGAGCATTGCACAGGCTAAAGGGCATGCGCCGGAAAGCAAAGGTGTCGTATGGACATGTAAACGTAGTCTTCTCTTGATCTACTGGGGCAATGCTGATCTGGTGATAGCCTGAATTGTAGGAACTGAGTCTACAATAGGCGACATGAATCGCCATTTATTAAAACTCCGGATTCGATTTATGGATATCAAAATAAATATCATGACAAACAGTAAATGCCCTCTGCATGCTCCTATTTAATTTAATTCGTAGATTCAAAGGGATACCTTAAACTCCAAAGACTGATCTACAGATCTAGATCGATGACGATAATGAAGATGGTGCAGATCTGGATCTGGAATCGATCAAAATGATGGTGTTCCTACAGATCTGATCTTCTGATCTGTTCCCTTGCTCGATCCAAAAATCTGGTGAGGATACGCTACCGGATCTACAGCCGCCCACTCTCTCACAATCTCTCTAGGGTTTTTGATTTGAAAAATAAACTTAAACTTATGTGGGCAAGTGAGAGATTCATCTATTTATATAG
>JAPKLW010000722.1:188860-235413 GCA_026898455.1 Plectranthus barbatus
TAACCGAACCACGTTAAATCCTTGTTCTTGGTTCTTGTTATGTTTCTGTGAATTCTTGGAGCTTGCAATCGCGATTCACAACAATTTAAAATTAAAAAGACACAGTGAATTCATTAAGAGGAAAAAATATTTCTTGTTCACAAAAATGCTTTAGGAATTTAATGTAATCCTTATCAGTGTCTTATTTACTAATTGTTTCCAAAATTCTAAAGTTACAATGAAAATTATTCATAAAAGTGAGTAAACGTGATAAGAAAAGCAATAGTTTTTTAGTAAAATAAACATGAAAAGCATCAAAATTTTCAAATTATCATTTACACAATCAAATATCGTGGAAACTCAAAAAATTAAACAAGAATCCTTTGTAACTGAAGCTTCTCAGAACAAATGCTCAAAATAAAAGTTGCTAAAAAGTTAACTGTAAATCTTAAAAACAAACCATGAACATAACATTAAAATATTTCCTGTCACAAATTACAGATAAATCATAAGGAATTAATGAGTTTATAGAGAAAACACACACAACGAAGCATAATTATTTAAACTATAGAAATTAAAAATTTCATAATCATAAAAGAATAAATAATTCTTTTAAGAAAAGCTTACTAGCTTTAGACTTACAGATTTTAACATCTTCTTCATACAACACAGTGTTTCAAACTCGTCCCCAAATTGAAGGTTGATTCTTGAGGAAATTTATAGCTGATGAATAAGAGTTGGAAATACAAGTTTAAAACAAAAAATTAAAGATAATTAAACTTAGAGTAATAAAACTCTTTTGCAAAAATAAAATTGTAATATATTAATTAAATATAAAATGACAAGTCTTAACAATATAAAAACAGAATTAGATTATAACCAGTTCCACGTACCAAGCATCACAAATTACACCCCAAAACAAAAAAGCACTTAGATTGTTTCACTCAGCATAAGGTCGAAAATACTGTTTTTCTATTTTTGCTCTTAGATTATTTTCTGTTATTGCTGAAGTTTCTAACCCACCTACATTACACACATGAACAAGTCGTGTTCAACATACTATGCAGATGAATTTCCAGTTGGCTTCCAGTTGTGATACAAACTACTGATTTTCCTTCTTCTGAACGGTGTTGGAGGTGTCCTTCGCTGCTGAGGATTGATAAGCAATTTTCTTGAAGTGAACTGGCCTTTTTGATCGCCTTTGGAAGTCTCTCTTCACGAAGAATGTTGCATCTCCATCAGCTACTGAGTTTGGAGTTCTAGCAGCTTCGTTCCTGTTCACCAATCCAAATATCCCATTCATGGGCTTGGAGTTCAGCGAACAACTCTTTGGTGGTCATTTTGGAGAGATCCGTGGTTTTCAAACCTGTGGTTTTGGCAAATCAGTCTTCCTTCGGAAGTCTTCAAAGACTTATGGCATTCATATCAGCCACCTTTTCTTCTCTTCCAAGACTCTTCATTTCACTGACGATGGCATTAAACCTTGCTTCCATCGATTTGATTGTTTCACCAGGTAGCATCTAGAAGGATTCATATTTCTCCACGATGACCTGCTACTTATTTCGTTTCATCGCTTCTATTTCTTTTGTGAGGTCGTTGATCCAATCCCAAACTTCCTTGACCGTGTTTTTCTCTACGGCTGCGTCAATGAGAAAATCTAGGAGGGATTGTACGATCATTTCCTGTGCGATGAGATCAACCTGATGACGTTTTTTGTCCTCAAGTGTCAAGTCCTCCATTGGTTTATCTATCATTTCGACACCGCCTGGATCATCTCCTTTTGCGAGTTGGACTTTAGGAATATGGATCTTCAGAGGTCTATTCTTGAGAACTTCATCCATTTATGGATGTTGTGCTTTGAGTTGAATGAGGCACCTCTTCTTCCATACTTCGAACTTCTCCGGGTTGTACTTCATAAGGCTTGGATAACTCATCATTATCTTAAGATAATCTCCTCGCTAATCACACTTAACGAACAATTAGTGTGTAAGGAAGTGAAGATCCGGTCTTAAGCGACTCAAAACAGGACACTCTAGAAAGACCGACCTGCTCTGATTCCACTTGTTGGTCCCAGATCAGAGTACGTATGATGTGCAGCGGAAGTATCAAGACAGTTAATTACACTCTAAAATGCGGAAGTTCAGTTTCTTTTTAACTCAATTTTTATGTGATAGTTTTAAAAACTCAGTTTGTGTTATCCAGCATTTTAGGTTAACAGTTTTACAGTTATAAGCAGTTAACAGTCATACACTTAAACACTTCCAGACAAGTTTTGAAGGATTAAAGATATAATTGAAAATTGTAAGATGCGTAAAGTAAGTAAAACTGTAAACGAGACAGGATATTTATAGTGGTTCGGATTCTGAAGTCCTACGTCCACTCTTCGGATATCTGATCCGAAAATTCACTAAGTTATAAAGATACCATCCTCACGATCTATACACCTTTTTAGGAACTAAGTGCTATGAGGCATGTTCCCCTTTCTCCACTGGACTAATCTACAATATAGAGACCTCCTCTTTTGATTCCTCTGATTATGGTCTTGTGTGTCACTTCGTCTATTATGTGACATTCTGATTCTTCAAAACTGACTATATAGCCACTCTCACTCAGTTGGCTTATACTAAGAAGATTGTGCTTCAAATTGGTGACCAAAGACACGTTCTGAATGATAATTCCATTATGCTCCACGCATCCTTTTCCAATCACTTGTCCCTTGGCCTTGTTCCCAAAACTGACTGATGCTCCTTCGTACCTTTCAAGGTTCTTTATTAGATCCTTTTCTTCTGTCATGTGAGCCGAGCATCCGCTGTCTAATATCCATGTTTTTGCCTTCTTTTGAGAACTCGGTCCCTACAACACAGAAAATTTATTAGGTCCCCGCATCCTTTCGGGTCCTGCAAGGTCAATCATGTGGATCCAACCTTTTGGTATCCACACTTGTTTCACTCTTACAGTTCGTGAAACTAAGTCACTTTGTGGTGATTGATCATCCTTTCTTCTAAGATAGTGTGTGCTGCATGAATGCATGTTGGGAAAGATTGTGGTGTGTGAACTCTTCGTGAAATGACTATTCTGGAGAGAGTCTCGAGAAATTGTTCTCGGATGAGTAGCCATCACAGTCTTTTGAGTATAAAATTGTCTAGACCTTGGCCTCAAATAGATGTTTCTCCTATTCGGAAATTTGTTATAATGAATTCGAGTTCTATCATAACTTCTTGGATTGATTTCTGATTGTCGAACCGACTTCTTGCAAAATTTACATGTTGCTTAGTCGTTCTTGATGCTAAAGCTGGAATCCTTGCATAAGAAACATTACGCTTATCCAGTTTAGAAGGAAGGTCAGTTTTCCTCTCGACAGTTTGCTTGTACAATTTTTGAACTTTTTTAGCATTCTATTGAGATGCCAGTTTCGGGTCAATTTTTTTACCAACATTTGGTCTTGACATTTTGATTGACTGGCTTCTTGGAATTGACCTTACCTTTTTCCAACATAGTGCATGAACTCAGTTTTGCTTTGACAAAACCTAAGTAAGTTTTCTCAGTTCCTGAAATGGATGCATGATTGCTCAAAACTTCCTTTTTATTACAGGATTCCATAAATCCAAGTCCGAATTTATCGGATGGTGGTCTTTGAGCACTCAAGATCTCTTTCAATTTTCTTTAGCTCTTTTTAAAAGTACAGTCACACTTAACAGACTCAAGTTTCTTTAGAGAATCGCGCTCTTTTGAAACATTTTCAAAATCTTCAAAAAGTTTAACATGTTCTTGTCTTAAATAATTCAGTTCCTCACTGAATGACCTCGTTCTTTCGACATCATTGGTCAGTACTGAAAAGTCTGATTTCAGTGAGGCATTTTCACTAATCAATGTATCTTTAATTTCATGAAAATTTTCAATTTCTTTGATAATTTTTTCAAGAGAAATGTCCTCTGAGCATGAGTGACATGGTTCAGAGTTGACATCAAAACATATAGATGCACTATGTGAAGACAGATTAGTTGTTACCATTATTTCGTGGTTTGAAGCGCATTCTTCTTCATCGGTAACGTCTCCATCAATGGCTGCCATGAAGGCAAGGGATGCTTCTGATGGATTTATATACTGAAAGCATTATGATTGGTATATTATGTACAACGTTTATTGGTTAATATACTGGGAATCATAATTGTTGTATGTTCATCTCCTGTCTGAATTAACAAACATGTGTCGCAAACACAATTATCCTCTTATCTCGTCGATAGGGAGATCATACGGTGTGTAGAAGATCACGGAAGATCGTATGGATCGTTTGACCTAGCGAGATATAAATAGTCATCACAGCTGAGACAGTTCCAGGATAAACTGTCGGTGTAGGCAGCAGCATATGCGGATAAGCATCTTATCTTGGATGTCTTGGTATGCTGGTGTGGGGCACACATTGATGAGGACCTAAGTCGAGATCGATTCTTTTATCTGACATTAAAAGAATCTATGACTCGATGGAATCTTAAACCTATATGAAGATACAGAAGTATACATATATTGTATATCACTTTGAGTTGTAGAGAGGGTTCTAGTTGAACCTGTACTTCTGCAGTCTTGGGTGATATCAATTTGTGTATGACTGTCTGGTATCTGAACTAGGTAACCACATCCAGTATAGGATGGTGACATTCCCTGAACAGCTCAAAAGGTTCGTTATGCTAAAGTCCTGCAGGCTGATTAAGTTCAAGCATAAGTGAAAAGGTTTGAGTGGATTGATTCAGGAATTAAAGATGTTAATTAATTAAATAGCTTGTTAGAGCTTAAATTAATTAACGAATGTCTGTAACCTTAAATGTGGGGATAAACCGAGTCCAATGCAACCCGTTCCTCAAAACGTGGTAGCAAATAGGTAGGACAGTATTGATTCTCTGGTGGCATGAATCAATATTAATTAATTAAATATATTCTGGGTTGAATATGGGAATTAATTAATTGATAGGCCTTATTTGCTATTTGCATTCTGGTCCCTGGTCTGGCCCATCATAACTCAAGCCCAAAATAGGAGCCTAGAATTTCCTATAAATAGGCCTCAGTACCTCAGACCTCAATACACCTACAACTCATAAGATCACAAGTTGCACACAGCAAACCAGAGCATTGGGAGCTGTGGTGATCGACAGAGTCTGAGATACGAGGAGGAAATTCTGCTTCTCAACCGGGCAAGGGATCTGATAGAGAACCTTCACCAGGTTTTCAGATCGAGTTGGGAAACAGATCAGAAGATCAGATCAGGAGGATTTCTTCTTCTCTCTCTCCTCATTATTTTTGAAAATAATCATTTATTTTCTTTAGATTAATTTCCTCAATCTGTTAGGAAATTAAATCTTGGTGCGTGGGAAAGATTAAAGGGCATCTCCGCGCACGCGTTCTTCATCGTTCCTCAGTCCAGGTATTCCGCATAACCTTCTTATGCATAATAATATAGGAGCATGCTAGGATTGATCATAGGCATAGCAATTTATTTTGATATTCCAATTAACGATCCTTGGCAAACGGACTTCGTGATTCAGTTCACGAATCCCTTCAATTGGTATCAGAGCGAGGTTTAATTAATTGGCTCTATCGGAAAAATAATATTGCCTATGAACATGCATGATTATTATTATTGATTGCATGCAATGGATGGTTTATGGATTGATTGTATGTTTTTCGTCCTCGTGGTTCCTCGGGTTAATCCGCCCATTTATATGGATTCGTTTTTCACCCACGAGATAAATCCGTGGTTAGATTTAGATTTTAGATTGTAATTAGAATTATTCCATGTAATTTTCTATTTTCAAAATTAAATCTATAAAACGAAGAACGAAGGACCGCACGACAACACGCGACAGGGCCGGCATGGCTGGGGGCCATGCACGGCCGTCGACGGCGGCGCACGGCAGACCGGCGGGCGGTGGCGGCGCTGAAACCTTAGGGTTTCGTGCGCGCCACTCGCGCACACACGCGCACAGGCCGCGCGGCCACGGCTGGCGCAGGGCACGACGCGCGGGGCTCCAGGCCGGGCCGGCGATGCGAGGGGCGACGGGTAGGGCGGAGGTTCGCGGCGGCGTGTGGGATAGGCGCGCGGGGGCGCATGCAATGCGGCAGAACCCTAGGGTTCGCGCGCGCGCGCGCGGCAGCCCTGCGCGGTGCTGTGCACGCCGGCGGCCGTCCTCCCTCCCTCAGTCGGCGTCGGCAGGCGGGGCAGCAGATGGCGGTGGGTCGGTGGCCGGCGACGCGGGCTGGGATGGCGGCTGGGCGTGCGGCCGGACGCGGAAAACCCTAGGGTTTTTCGCGGGGTTCGCGCGAGCCCGGTTCCATCCTTGCGCGATTCCGGCGAATCACGAAGGCCAACGAAAGAGAAGAAGAGTGAACGGCGGTTCGGGCGACGGTCGGGGCAAGCCGGGGCGGCGGCATGCGAAACGGGCAACGGTCGGAGGAGGCGGTATCGCGGACTACATCCATGTACGTACGTGCATGGCTGTTGTGCATGCCGGGAGCCCTCACGACGACGGCGAGTCGCCGGCGATGGTGTTTCACCGGTGGTGACTCGTCGGGCCGTGTTCTCGCGGGCTATTGGGCTTGCAATGTGTGCCTAGGCCTGCGATCTGGTTAACTGGCCCAGTTGTCCAATTTTCTGATGGATCAAATCTTGGAGGCCCAAGTTCAGAAAATAAATCAAGATCTCAGTCCAAGTAGTGGGAGCCCAGTCGAAGATCTGTAAAATAAATTCCAACTTGTAATAGTTAGATTTATTTTGTTTTGTATCATGGGGCCACGAGGACATTTTTTATTTGTTTTACTATCTGTCTTCGCATGATATACGTGTTTAAAATAATTGTGCAGCATATCAGCATGTTGTAGATAATAGAGAGCACGTTTACTGCTTTTATTTACGGCTTTAAAGCATGCTATGTGATTTATTTTATGTAATTAATTATGACTATAAATTCGGGGTTCATGCTTTGCATGATAGAATTTTAGCAACGTTATAATTATGGCTACATAAAATAATCTGTGCAATTGAACCTTATGAACTGAAAAATTACTAAGCTCATAATTTAGTAAGACCTCCACAAAGCGATCCTTTATTGGAAGTGGATAATTTATTAGGTAAACGTCTACATGTGTAGCTTACTTAATTTATTGTTCATAAGTTCTAATAGATAGGATTTCTTAAAACAAACATTTATTTCATGTGAGAAGTGGGAGTTCATGCGTAAACGTCTACATGTGTAGCTTGCGTATTGGATTTTCATAAGTTCTCTAGGGATTGAATTAAATGAGACAACCTTATTATAGGGATCAAGTGTGTTCAAATAGATCCTTATATGGGAGGGTTGGCTTTGGTGGTAAGCTAGCTTAGATATTGTCCAGAGTATAACTCATATGTGAAGTCCCTGCTCAGTAGGATAATATGGTCTTAAGTCAGTCTCCAATTATTAATTCCATTTGTCTAAGGAACCCGGGCATGGATTGGAATTAAAGGACTGGAATTGAAAGATGCAGTCTGGTTAAGTGTTTTGTTGTAAACGTCCACATGTGTGGCTTGCAATAGTAATACTTAGGCAAATTGGAGGAAACATTAATATTGCTTTATCATAAGGTTTCAATATTTAATTGTTTCAATGTTCTGCGACTATGTTTTAATTGGTGTTTTAATTTATTGTTTTCAGACATGTCTTTACCAAACGTAATCAATATCTTAGCACAAAACCAATTAACCGGTCCCAATTTCCAAGAATGGAAACGCAACTTGGATTACATCCTTGTCGCAGAGGAGCACAAGTTTGTCCTTGATAAGCCTCGTCCGGCTGAGCTCACTAATGCATCGACTGATGAGGAAAAGAGCTACTATAACAAGTGGCTCAAGTCAAACAATATAGTGAAATGCTATATGATGACTACGATGTCCAAGGTTCTTGCACAGCAGCATCACTCATATGAGAATGCTAGTGACATTATGGACAGCCTCACAGCAACTTATGGTGAGTCAGACCGAGCTGTCAGATTCAATCTCATGAGGGAAATCGTGGGAAAGAAAATGGCGGAAGGAAGCTCGGTCAGAGAGCATGTGGTGGGTATGACTCATCTTATGGATGAGCTTACACTGCATGGGGGAGGTATCGATGCGGAAGCGCAGGTTGATATCATCCTAAACTCTCTGCCAAAGTCCTATGAGAACTTTAGACTGAATGCTGTCATGAACAAGAAAGAGTACACTCTTAACGAGCTACTCAATGACTTGATGGCAGCGGAATCAGTCATGCAGCCAGAAAAGGTTGCTTTGGCTACTTCTAGTAATCGTCCTGTTGCGCTGGTTGGCAAGAGGCGCAAGGGAACGTTTAAGAAGAAAGCCAAAGGTACAACCTCTGGTAGAAAGTCAAAGAGGACACCGGGCGTGCCTGCTAAAAGAGACAAGTGCTTCAGGTGTGGCAAGGCTGGTCACTGGAAGAAAGATTGTCAAGTCAGAAAGACTGGACAAGGTACGTCATGTGCATTTATAACGGAAACATGTTTAGCATCAGTTTCTACCCATTCTTGGGTAGTGGATACTGGAGCTACTGACCATGTTTGTTATACTTTGCAGGGGTTCAGGCCGACAAGGTAGCTGAAGCATGACGAGATTACCATCTCAATGGGCAGCGGAGAACGAGTCTCAGCAGTAGCCATTAGAAATTTTTTTTATGCTTTGAAAACAATGTTCTGATTTTGAGAGATGTTTTATATGTGCCGGTTTTTTGGCGGAACTTAATTTCAGTTTCCAAGTTATTTTGTGATAGATATTCAGTTATTTTTTATAGTGGAGTTTCTATCATTGGTAATAACGGTGTTATATGTCATGGCAAACTGATTGACTCTCTCTATATCATTGATTGTATGCATAAATCTTCCGTGAATGTTGCAAACACATCTAATAATAATAATCATTTAAAGAGAAAGTTTTCTTCCGAAGAGGATCAAACATATCTCTGGCACTTGAGACTAGGTCACATCAATCTAAAGAGGATAAAGAGATTAGCATGCGATGGGCTCTTGGATTCCTTCCAAGTGGTACTGCATCCAATCTGTGAATCCTGTATAGAAGGAAAGATGACGACCAGGCTTTTTAAGGCAAGTCAGTCTCGAGCAGAGGACGTGTTACAATTGATCCACTCTGACTTATGTGGACCAATGTCCACGCAAGCTCGTGGGGGTTATGAGTATTTCGCCACATTCATTGACGATTACTCATGATTCAGATATGTCTATTTGCTTCACCATAAGTCTGAATGCTTTGAGAAATTCAAAGAATTCCGGACTGAGGTAGAAAAGAAGCTTGGTAAGACTATCAAGACACTACGATCAGATCGTGGTGGGGAATACCTCAGCAACGAGTTCTTGCAGTACTTGTCAGATAACGGGATTACATCCCAGTGGACTGCACCGGGAACCCCTCAACAAAATGGTGTAGCGGAAAGAAGAAATAGAACTCTCTTAGAAATGGTTAGGTCGATGATGAGTTATGCGAGCTTGCCGATTTCGTTTTGGGGATATGCCTTGGAAACAGCGGCCTATTTGCTTAACTTGGTACCTTCTAAGTCAGTTCCTAAAACACCTCTGGAACTCTGGTATGGGCGAAAGCCAAGTTTGAACAGAGTGAGGGTTTGGGGTTGTCCAGCATATGTGCTGACAAAGGAACCTGATAAGTTAGAAAGTAGGTGCAAGCTGATGCTGTTTGTAAGATATCCCAGGCAAACGAAAGGTGGTTACTTCTATTATCCAGAGAATCAGAAAGTCGTTGTCAGTACCAACGCGAGATTCTTGGAGGAGGAATATGTAAGAAACCACAGATCCAAGAGTGAAATTATTCTCCACGAGCTTGAGAATTAAGAAGCAATTCCATCAGGAAAGCCCGGTGTAGTGGTAAATCCACCTGTAACAGGTGAGAATATACCAACACTGCCACTAATGCAAGGTGTGGGACAAACGCGTACTGTGCCAACTACTGACACAACTCAGATGCCTCGTCGCAGTGGGAGGGTTAGTCACCAACCCGAGAGGTATATGTTCGTGGGAGAGTCTTCTGACTTGATCCCAGAAAATGGACTAGATGATACCGACCCCTGGACATATGACAAGGCGGTATCTGATAAAGATGCAGACAAATGGCTGATCGCCATGGATTCTGAAATAGAATCCATTACTGCTATGGATGTATACCAGAAAACTGATTTGCCAGATGGTCATCGAGCCATAGGGTGCAAATGGGTATACAAAAGAAAGAAAGGATCGAATGGGGAAATTATAGCTTTCAAAGCAAGGCTGGTGGCGAAAGGTTATAGTCAGAAAGAGGGTGTAGACTATGACGAGACTTTCTCACCGGTAGCCATGCTTAAGTCCATTCGAATACTCCTGGCCATAGCAGCACATAAGAACCTAGAGATCTGGCAGATGGATGTCAAAACCGCGTTTCTAAACGGGTACCTTGAAGAAGGTAGGGACATCTATATGCAACAGCCAGAAGGTGATGTGCAGAAGGGCGAAGAACATTTGGTTTGGAAGCTAAGGAAATCGTTGTATGGACTTAAACAAGCTTCACGGTCATGGAATCTCCGTTTTGATGAGGTGATTAAATCTTATGGATTCTCACAATGTTCAAACGAGAGTTGCATGTACTGTCTGTGTGTCAGCGGAAGCGTAATATTCCTTGCACTTTTTGTAGATGATATTCTCCTATTTGGCAACAATGTGGAAGTATTGTCGGGCATAAAGGGGTGGTTATCCGAGCAGTTTCATATGAAGGACCTTGGGGAGGCAGGATACATCCCAGGGGTATAAGTATTGTGGGAGCGCAATAAGAGGATGTTGACCTTGTCTCAGGGGTCATATGTGGATACTGTGATTGCCCGTTTCAACATACATAATGCCAAGAAAGGTCTGTTACCCTTCAGACATGGCATACATCTTTCCAAGGATCAGTGTCCGGTGACACAAAAGGAGAAAGATGAGATGAGCAACGTGCCGTATGCATCGGCCGTGGGTAGCCTCATGTATGCAATGTTATGTACTAGGCCAGATATCTGCTTTGCCGTAGGCATGGTAGCAAGATACCAGTCTAACCCTGGACAGGCGCATTGGGCCGCGGTAAAGCACATACTCAAATACTTGAAAAGAACAAAGGACTATTGTCTTGTTTATCAGTGTGATGAGTTGTGCCCTGTGGGTTATACTGATTCGGATTTCCAGGCAGACCGAGATGAAAAGAAGTCCACCTCTGGCTATGTGTTTACATTGGGAGGTGGGGCCATATCATGGAGGAGTGCAAAGCAGAAGTGCATTGCGGACTCCACCATGGAAGCCGAATATGTGGCAGCTTCTGAAGCTTCGAAAGAAGCAGTATGGTTTCGAAACTTCCTTCTGGAGTTGGACGTGATTCCTCAGCTACCCAAAACAATCATGGTGTATTGTGATAACTCGGGAGTTGTGGCTAATTCTAAGGAACCACGAACTCACAGAGCAACAAAACACATTGAAAGGAAGTACCATATTATACGAGAAATCGTAGCAAGGGGTGATGTGCTGATAGAAAAGATTGATACGAAAGATAATCTAGCGGATCCATTCACAAAAGCTCTGCCTCAGAAGGTTTACGAGATGCATGTACGTAGCCTTGGGCTGAGGGCAAAGCCAGCCACGTAGAATGCTTGATGTAATAGCTAGATTAGTTTAGACGCGTTATACTCTGGAAAGCAAATGTATAATGCTTTGATTATAAGTGGGAGATTGATGGATTTATATACTGAAAGCATTATGATTGGTATATTATGTACAAGGTTTATTGGTTAATATACTGGGAATCATAATTGTTGTATGTTCCTCTCCTGTCTGAATTAACAAACATGTGTCGCAAACACAATTATCCTCTTATCTCGTCGATAGGGAGATCATACGGTGTGTAGAAGATCACAGAAGATCGTATGGATCATTTGACCTAGCGAGATATAAATAGTCATCACAGCTGAGACAGTTCCAGGATAAACTGTCGGTGTAGGCTGCAGCATATGCGGATAAGCATCTTATCTTGGATGTCTTGGTATGCTGGTGTGGGGCACACATTGATGAGGACCTAAGTCGAGATCGATTCTTTTATCTGACATTAAAAGAATCTAGATCTTTATGACTCGATGGAATCTTAAACCTATATGAAGATACAGAAGTATACATATATTGTATATCACTTTGAGTTGTAGAGAGGGTTCTAGTTGAACCTGTACTTCTGCAGTCTTGGGTGATATCAATTTGTGTATGACTGTTTGGTATCTGAACTAGGTAACCACATCCAGTATAGGATGGTGACATTCCCTGAACAGCTCAAAAGGTTCGTTATGCTAAAGTCCTGCAGGCTGATTAAGTTCAAGCATAAGTGAAAAGGTTTGAGTGGATTGATTCAGGAATTAAAGATGTTAATTAATTAAATAGCTTGTCAGAGCTTAAATTAATTAATGAATGTCTGTAACCTTAAATGTGGGGATAAACCGAGTCCAATGCAACCCGTTCCTCAAAACGTGGTAGCAAATAGGTAGGACAGTATTGATTCTCTGGTGGCATGAATCAATATTAATTAATTAATTATATTCTGGGTTGAATATGGGAATTAATTAATTGATAGGCCTTATTTGCTATTTGCATTCTGGTCCCTGGTCTGGCCCATCATAACTGAAGCCCAAAATAGGAGCCTAGAATTTCCTATAAATAGGCCTCAGTACCTCAGACCTCAATACACCTACAACTCATAAGATCACAAGTTGCACACAGCAAACCAGAGCATTGGGAGCTGTGGTGATCGACAGAGTCTGAGATACGAGGAGGAAATTCTGCTTCTCAACCGGGCAAGGGATCTGATAGAGAACCTTCACCAGGTTTTCAGATCGAGTTGGGAAACAGATCAGAAGATCAGATCAGGAGGATTTCTTCTTCTCTCTCTCCTCATTATTTTCGAAAATAATCATTTATTTTCTTTAGATTAATTTCCTCAATCTGTTAGGAAATTAAATCTTGGTGCGTGGGAAAGATTAAAGGGCATCTCCGCGAACGCGTTCTTCATCGTTCATCAGTCCAGGTATTCCGCATAACCTTCTTATGCATAATAATATAGGAGCATGCTAGGATTGATCATAGGCATAGCAATTTATTTTGATATTCCAATTAACAATCCTTGGCAAACGGACTTCGTGATTCAGTTCACGAATCCCTTCAGCTTCCTCATCATTTTCATCCTCAGAATGTAGTAGCCATCATCATGGTCTGGTACGTCTGGCACTTTGGTTCTTGTGAGCATTTCTTGGGCAACAACTCTGGATGCTCTCCTTTAAAACACCTTCTTCAATCTGTCTCTCTCCTCCTGAGAGACTAGAGGGCATTCGTACTTCAGATGATCTAGAGAGTTTCATTCATAGCATGCGTGTGGCTCTCCCTTTGTGAACCTTTGCTCACTGGACTGAGCTTCTTTTTCTTTTCCTTTTGCCTTCTCAAGAAGTATTGTCAGGTTCCTCAGTTGTTCCTCCAGTTTGGCGGCTGACAGTTCAGTTTCCTTCTTCTGAACTATGTTGGAGGTGTCCTTCGCTGGTGAGGATTGATAAGCAGTTTTCTCGAAGTGAAATGGCCTTTTTGATCGCCTTTAGAAGCCTCTCTTCACGAAGAATATACGTCTCGATCAGCTACTAAGTTTTGAGTTCTGGCAGCTTCGATCCTGTTCACCATCTAAATATCCCATTCATGGGCTTGGAGTTCAACGAACAACTCTGTGGTGGTCATTTTGGAGAGATCCGTGGTTTTCAAACATGTGGTTTTGACAAACCAGTCTTCCTTCGAAAGTCTTGAAAGAATTTTGGCATTCTTATCAACCACCTTTTCTTCTCTTCCAAGATTCTTCATTTCACTGACGATGGCATTAAACTTTGCTTCCATCGATTTGATTGTTTCACCGGTAGCATCTGGAGGGATTCATATTTCTCCACGACTACCTGCTTCTTATTTCGTTTTATCGCTTCTATTTGTTTTGTGAGGTCGTTGATCCAAACCCAAAGTTCCTTGGCCGTGTTGTTCTCTACGGCTGCATTCTTGAGAGAATCTGGGAGGGATTGTATGATCATTTCCTGTGCGATGAGATCAACCTGATGACGTTTTTTGTCCTCAAGTGTCAAATCCTCCATTGGTTTATCTATCATTTCGACACCGCCTGGATCATCTCCTGTTGCGAGTTGGACTTTTGGAATCTTGATCTTCAGAGGTCCATTCTTCAGAACTTCATCCATCTCTAGATGTTGAGCTTTGAGTTGAATGAGGCACCTCTTCTTCCATACTTCAAACTTCTCCGGGTTGTACATTGGAAGGCTTGGATAACTCATCATTATCTTAAGATAATCTGCTCGCTAATCACACTTAACAAACAATTAGAGTGTAAGAAAGTACGGATCCGGTCTTAAGCGACTCAAAATAGGACAGTCTAGAAAGACCGACCTGCTCTGATTCCACTTGTTGGTCCCAGATCAGAGTACGTATGATGTGCAACAGAAGTATTCAGACAGTTAATTACACTCTAAAATGCGGCAGTTCAGTTTCTTTTTAACTCAATTTTTATGTGAGAGTTTTAAAAACACAGTTTGTGTTTCCAGACAAGTTTTGAAGGTTTTAAGATATAATTGAAAACTGTAAGATGCGTAAAGTAAGTAAAACTGTAAACGAGATAGGATATTTATAGTGGTTCGGAGCCTTAAGTCCTACGTTCAATCTTCGGATATTTGATCCAGAAATTCACTAAGTTATGAAGATACAGTCCTCACAATTTATAGCCAACTGTTGTAGAGACCTCCGTCCACAGCACAATGGATCACTCGCCCAGGCAGTTGTACTTCACTCCTTCTTCAGTTCCTCGAAGCTCGACAATTCCACGTAGTCTCCTCGGAACTGGCAATCGTCGAAGATGGACTGAGGACAAACCTCCCTTTTCCTTCTATGGTAGATTGGATGGTTGAGTTCTTCCTAGAACGTACACTTTTTGGCAGTTGCGCATAATAACCTTCTCTTCTCTCAAAAGATTAGGCTGCTGTGTTTTTACTCGAAAAGTAAGAACACCAAGAAAGTAGATTAAGTCAGCAGACTTAATCCTCGTGTACGCTAGGTCACACGGAGAATCTCGAAGGTTTTTTTAAGCAATAATGCCTCGTGTTCAATAAATGAACCACGGAGTTAATGCCTTCTTGCTTGAGAACTTTTAATGCTTGAGTTTTAAATTCAGCAGAGTGACGACAAGGATAAATTTGTTGAAGGTTGTTTTATCTCTGTTGCTCCTGCTATTTATAGATGTAGAAAAGAAAATAGCCGGTAGAGACAATTTAAAGGATATCCAATCCGAGTCCATCCTTCTCTGTAAAGTAGCCTGCTCATCTGCCTTTTATGCGACATTGTCCTGCTTTTGCAGGGCAGTTTGTACTTGTTGTGTCAGACGCCGAACAACATTGTACGCCAGTCACAACTGAGTGTCTGTCTGTCTTGTATCATTGAATTCTTTAATGTTCTTCGGCGGCTGATCGGCATCTTGCTATGTACGTATTCCTTGATGCAAAACTGTCCTGGTTTGAAACTGTGAGTGCCTCTCGACAGTTTCTCTGTGAAAACTGTGTCCACAGTTTTCTTTGATATATAAATCTTGACAAGAAAAACTGTCTGCGCATTATTTCATAACCGTCTTTCTGCTCTATTTTCTTCGTCCTTAATGATTGACAGTTATCTTGTCTAAATTGCTTCTTCTTCAAAACTGTTCCACAGTTTTGATAGTTCTCTTCTCCTAGACTATTACAACTCGATCATCCTATACAAGGATTACATGAGGTAATAACTCTAAGGCCTAGACTTTGATATATAGTTTTGACATATCAAAACATCAAATTAAGGTGGGATTTCTACATCTACACCTAACATGGCTTTAATCACTCTACGACAATGGTTTCAAGCCTAAACCGTTGTCTTTTAACCGTTGTCTATTAGCATTTTTCTTGTAGTGTCTTTTTTTATATAAAATGCAGTGAAATAAAAAACAATAAACCAAGCGAATTGAATAGCAACAACTTAATTGCCTTCCCCTGCAACAGCGCCAAATACTTGTCGTGTGTGAAACACACTAGTGCAAGTGCACACTGTCACAAGTAATAATAAAACGGAGTACCCTCCGAGTATCGATCCACAGGGAAGGAGTAAGGTGCACAAACACTCAACTTGATTTAATTGATGAGAACAAATAAATTGGTTGGTTTAATTAATCTAGCCATGAATTATACAAGTAAACACATGACATATAAACACGGGATGCAGCAGAAAATAGGGGGTGACAAAATACGGGGAATTGTACGTCTTTTAAATCAGATGATTGAAATGACCTAGGCTACGGAATCACTTGCTTTAAATAGTCATGCTACAACATTGCAATAGCACAGAGTAAGGTTGCTGCCAAAATTGATGTTCCCAGCTAGATTTTCCAAAATAGATGAGATAGCTATCCTTAACTTAATTTAGCATATTCCTATGCCCCAAATTAAAATTAAGTACAACACCCTTTACAGCTCTCTTAGGCATTAAACCAAACAAAACATCTACATATTCCTATGCATATATATTGTGAAGCATTTAAGATTTCAACTCGTAATCCTAATTTTCCCAAATCAAGACTAAGCATAAATCACAACCACAAGTTCCCACAAGAGTTGCAATTAAGAGAATTAAACCTTCAAATGCTCAAAACTCCACGCCATTAACAACAACATTGCATATAAATTCAACACAAACAAGATTCATCCATAGCCAAGGTCAAATTAATTTAGCTCATAATTCCAAAGTAGGGAGCTAAAGTCATTCTTTAAATCCTTAAACTCATAACTAAATTCTGGAAATTAAAGATAAGAGGACAATAAGAAGCTCCCCTTCGATTGACCAAAACAAGGAACGATTCCTCAATTCCGAGCTAGCTTCACGGTGGTTGAGCTAAGATGGCCCGTCGCTCTTCTCTTCCAATCCTCCTTCCAGCCTTCGCTGCTCCTTACCCGATCTCCTCCTCTCGCAGCAAAATGTGAGCTCCCTTAATGTGTGTGTGTTGTTGCAAAAGTGGAACTCCTCTTCTTTCTTCTACAACTAGCTTTTATACCTCCCCCAATTTTTAGGTTTCTTCTTTTAGCTATATTCCCAAACTGTCCTTGGAGAAAGTGGATGAAATTCAGCTCTTTTTGCACATCCTAGCTCAGCTAAATTAATTTTCCACGTCCCCGTTGCCTTGACTCGAGTTGACAAAGAACATGCCTAACTCGCCCTCCTATAGCGTACTTTGCATTGCTCCAGCACAAGCTTTAGAAACAGGGGAATTTTCCTGCACGGGATTTTTACTCCAAATCCTCAAAAAACAACGTTATTTAGTATAAAACACGAAATAAACATAAAAAGTCACTAACACCTAAATACTAGATCAAATGCATGAATAATGAACAAAACACAACCCAAATGCTCTCCAAACCAAGCTAAAATAGGAGAAATATGACTCTATTACAAGAGTTTTCAGTTTTGCCCACAACTGAGGCCGAGTTTATGGCCATTAATGAGGCCATTAAGGAAGCATTATGGCTTGAAGGGAGGAAAAATGAGCTAGGTGTGAAGTAACATGTGGTTAGTATATTATGTGACAACCAAAGTGCTTTGCGTTTAACCAAGAATCTAATTTTTCATGATGGATCAAAATATATAGATGCCAATTATCACTTTGTGAGAGAAAATTTTATTATAGGAATGATAAGGTTGGAAAGTGTCCACTCTTGTTAATGTTATGAATACGTTAACAAAGGTTATCCCAAATTCTAAGTTTCAATATTGTCTGAAGCTAATGGGGGTTTGTTGATCTTTTGGGATTAGCTCTTGTGTTCTGTAATGGAACTTCATGATGGCAATAGGTTGGTTGTTACTGTCAGGAGGAAAATTTGTGGTGATTTATGACTGCATGATTGTAAATCTTGGTGTGTTTTATACTCAGTTCAGTTGTAGCAAGAATAAGGAAAGAATATGAGCTCGTTGTTGTGATTTTTTGGCTAAGTATTAGATTTGAGTTAAAAGCATGGTTACACTAATAAACGAGAAATAATATTCAGTTTGGATGCATGGCAATATACGATAGGAGAGAATCATTTGGTCAGTTAATCAATTTTCTTCTTAATAGATGTAAGAGTTGAACTTCTTCTTCAGATCAATTATTGATTCAATTTCGTCCATTGTTGAGTTAGAGAGAGAACCAGAGCGTTACTGTATCTTCTTCCAACACTTGAGATTAATAATACCTCCTATCACCCTTCGTGGATGTAGGAGAATTGACGAACCATGTTAAATCGTGAATTTTCATTTTCATTCGTAAACAACTAAAAGATTTTGATTACATTAAATGAAAACAAATGTTAATGGATTTGCGATTAGATTCGCAACTTAAATCCCTTCATTGTTAGAGTCTCATGGTGGAATATTGATGCGATATTTTGGTGTTGCTAAGACTTTAGTTGTATAGCATGATTATTTCTTTTGATCATTCATGAAATGTGATGTTGAGAGAATTTGTTGTAGATGCATTCAATGTTTCTAATTTGAGTCCTTTTAATGTAGGTGACATTTTGGATTTGAGGAAAAATCCTTTTCAAGATGAGGGTAATGATTGAGCCCAAGGAGCAGTTCCAGAGCAAGATACAATTCATATTCCTAGTGGGTCTATGCCAAGAGTTAAGGCCAAGAAGTTAATACATGGATGCAAGTTGTTGATTAAAGAAGTTTGGGCTCAAGAATTGTTCAATAAACACTTCAACGGAGTTGAAGATCAAATTGAGCCAAGATGAATTAATTTAATTATGACATTGACATATAAGCATAATTAATTGAGGAGTCATGTTTTGGGCATTATTAAAAGAAGATCTTCTTATTACAAGGATATCGGGATAGAGTTGTTGATATATCTGGATATATTTGATATTTTTTAGTGAGATTTGATTAATTTTTTAAATTTAATTCTCTAGTACGATTAGTGTTAGGAATATTGTTACAACCCTTTGTTGTAAATGTTTGTTTATTATGTTTCGGTGCATCAAAGCTAAAGTCGATCTAGTTTCGAGCGACTTAGTATTAAGTCGAAATGTAAAGTCCTGTATAGGTCATATATACTCGAGTTGTAATAGAGCTAGAAAAGAAGAATCAAGAATGTTGAAGGACTCAGTAGACTTCATGATTGCTGAAGATTGCTAGGGAAGCGAGTAAAGGCTAGCAATCAAGGAGGAATGTTGAATGTACTCAAGAGGATGCTGAAAAAGCAATGCCAGCATACTTCGAGATTGAAGCAAGCCTGTTGAGATGTCAGTTGAATGTTCATCGCCAGCAAACGCTCAACAGCAATCAAGGAAAATACAAGTCGCAAATCAGAAGGATCCAAATCACAAGGAAACTTGACGAATCAAATATTAGAACAATCATCAGACACAACAGATGACGAATCAACGATTAGAACAATCATCAGACACAACGGAGGTTTCAAGTTCAAAGTGAAAGATCCGTTTTGACCAAGACGACTACATATAGGAGCTACGCTAATCAAAGAGAAGGGAGACTTGAAGAGTCTCTGTACGCTGCAGAAAAAGGAAGAAAAGTGATTTGCGAGCAATACCTTTGAGTCTAACATATAAGATTCAAACGGCTGTTTGAATCTTCACCTATAAATAGGTGTCATCCAAAAATGATTCAAAGGTTTGCAAAATTATAAAACTCCCAACAGTCGACGTCCAAGGAGAAGGGAGGTTTGTCCTCACTCTACGGTGTGACGAGGTGAAGATTGAAGACCGAAGTGCTTGAAGGTGCGCGCTGACCAGACGGAGGAGCTGCTCAATGTTAGAGATTAGGCCTGACCTTGTATTTAATGGTTTAGTGAATTCTTAGTCAGAGGACTGAAGAGTGGACGTAGAACAAGTTGTTTGAACCACTATAAATCATTGGGTCCCTTTATTGCTTTATTTCATTATTTTGTGTGTGCGCATACTTGAAACTCAACACACCAAGTGTTGTAATTTAATCTGCAATCAACTTAACGAATATTAGAGCTAAAACATATTTGAGAAACACTTGCTAAGTCGAGACCTTAGCAAGATATGTGCAAGAGTTTATTAATACTTCTGCTGCATATTAAACACTCTGATCGGGAACCAACAAGTGGTATCAGAGCAGTTGGTCTTTATAGACTAGTTGCTTCTGAGTCGCGTAGGACCAGATCTATATTTTCCTTGCATATTTGTGTGTTTTTTTTGTATAGCTCCGGTTAAAAGCAATGGCAAACAACGCAAAGTTTGGAAAGTTTACTCCTGAAAGCTACTCCACCTGGAAAAAGAGGTCTTTAATCACATTGATGAAGATATATCCCGAGATGAAGCAAGTGATCGAAAATGGACCAATAAAAATTCAAAAGGTGAAAACCCAGATTGGTGAAGATGTAGCAGGACCAGACGAAATGGTGGACAAGTCGTACGAAGAATGGAATCCACAAGATCGAGTTTGTGGCCATCTAGACTACGTAGCCATGGATTTGATCTTAAATTCCTTGTCACCAACCCTAATGGCAAAGCCTTGGAGTACATGAATGCCAAAGAAATGTGGGACTTTCTCGGCACTCTAAGCACTGAAATGGATCAAATGAAGAGAAACAAGCTACAACAATGGGTATACAGGTATGAATCTTTTCAATTGATTCCTGGTGAAATCGTCAAGGACATGAGCAATATACAACACTATTGTAGCTGAGTTAAAGAAGTTGGGAAGAACATACGAACTTCCCGACATGAACTCAAAGATTATCTCAAGACTACCAAAGAAGGATTGGTTCGTCAAAGTGACCAGTCTGAAGGAGAAGGATCTGTCTGCAATAAGTACTAAAGAAGTGTTTGCTTAACTGAAGGCACACGAATGGGACATCATGCAAATAAAAAAACAAAGTTGTTCGTGCTGCAGCAACCATTGAAGAACCCATCGAAGATGCAGCATTCTTTGTAAAGAGAGACGGACAAAAATGGAAAACCAAGAAGCCATTCCCCTCAGATCTAACAGCTCAATCTTATACAACAAAGGAGATACCATCCACCAGTGGATCTCAAGCCAAAGAAGCAGAATGCTCAGTTAGCGAACTGGAAGAGCGGATGAAGAGACTACACTACAAAAGCTGTTGTTGAAAGCAAAAGGAAAGAAAGAAGAATTCGAGCAAAGCCAACCAGCAGACGATCAAATTGCCAAGAAGACGCCAATAACATGCTACGAATGCAACGCTTCGGATCATCTGAAATTTGAATGTCCGCAAATAAATCCAGAGGAAAGGGAACGATTAAGAAAGTTGTTCGGAAGGCGAGCATCAAAAGCTGTTACCAAAGCTCTGTTGACAAGGAAGGAACTACCAGACATCCCGGATCATAACAACGAAGGATACTCATCTGAAGATGAAGAGGATGTTCTCATGGTATTCATGGATGACATCAATGAAGATGGTGATGGAAATGAAGAGCAGACAGGAGAATCAGCTCCAACTATCACAAGATACGAGGAACAGGGTCCAGGAAAAACAACCTCAAGAAAATTAAAAGAATGGATCCTAGACAATGGATGCTCAAGTCACATGATAGGAGATGAAGAGATGTTCACAGAATTTCAAAGGATCAGAGGACCTTCAGTCTCGTTTGGTGACAACTCAAAGGCTAGAGTAATCGGGAGAGGGTGCATCGAGCAAAATGGCATGCACATCATTAATGTTTGTGAGATTGTTGAAAGGACCACTAGAGAAGTAAAGCTTAGAGGAATCAGAAAAGGAGGACTCTATGCTGTTGATTGGGAAAGTGGTCAGCAAGCATCATGCTTTATAGCATATAGCAAGGAAGAGACAAACTGGATATGGCACAAAAGGCTAACGCATCTGAACTTTAAAACTATCAATTATATTGCCAAAAATAACATTGTTGGTGGACTACCCAAGGAGACCTTCAAGAAGCAAGGAATATGCAGAGCCTGTCAACAAGGAAAACAAGCAAAGTCGTCCTTCATATCCAACCCTGAAAAGGCCACATCAAAAAGAATCCTTGAGCTATTGCACATGGATTTATTCGGCCATGTAACTCCACCCACTGTAGGTAACAAAAACTATACATTAGTTGTTGTTGATGATTATTCCAGGTACACATGGGTGAGACTACTCAAGAGCAAGTACGAAGTAAGGATTATCCTGCCGGAGCTGATACTTTGAGTTCAAAATGGCAAAGAGCTCACGGTGAAAAGGATAGGCTCTAACAACGGTACATAATTATATAACGAAGCATTGATGGATTTTTGCGCAGACTCTAGGATAGGAAACGAAAGGTCCACTGATGGCACTAAAATTGATCACTCAAAATTAATGTTTCTCAAGTAATTAAATATCAATCCAAGGAACTTACTTGCTTCGCCCAAAGGAATACCGTTTAGTCATGAGGATTTTTATAGCTAGGTAAATTCTAGTCGTTGAGTTTTTGTTCTATTTTCCTAAGCTCGAATTTAAACTAACTAAATCAACACTAAAACAATAAACAAAATCATCATTCATCAATTGTAATTTCTAGGAATTCTTCAATTTCGTAGTCAAAATGGTAGAACAAGTCTCACAAATGCTCAAAGGGAGAGAACGGATGTTGATAAGAATGTAGGTGTGATCCAATTGGGTTGAACTATGGTGCAAACACTATTTAATTCCTAGATGGATGGACTATTACCCTACACTAGCCAACCCCCTATCACGACGAGTTGACGGTAGATTATACTAAAAACCTCAAACTACTACGTTATCGGCTCCTAATTCACTCCTACTAGCACGTAAATCATTATCCTATGACCTTCCTCCGCACAGGGATTGGATCAAGGTACACACGAATACACACTAATCACGACACTCCTATCTGCATGTTGGCTGCAATATTCGTGTCAATTAACACCTAGATTGGCTATTACCTACACCTAGGTGCATAAGAACAAGCTCTAGTGTGATTTAATCTCAAATAGGAAGGTAAACAAGCATAATTCAACCTAATTTTCTCACACCTTTATTCAAATCAACATTCGAGGTTTAGAATGTCAAACCTATCTTGTTAATCAATATAATATCCAACTGAAAACCAAACATTACAAGAGATAGGTCCAGATAGATTTATTCCCCTAAATGAGCACTTTGATCTTGATCTACCCCCTTGGATATTCATAGAGAGAATTTAGGAGATTTATAAAGAGTTGGCAGAGCCCCAGATTGCCCGGAATGGGAGTGGATCGCCCGAGATGGCTTAAAACAATGAAACCGCCAAAACTGCCTACTTCGGATCGGTCGGGACAAAAGCGGATCGATCGAAATCTTCCTCTGAAATGCGAATCGGTTGATCCTGCACAGGATTGCCTTTGCTTTTGAAATGCCTGGATTGGCCGAGCCTGCATAGGATCGACCAAGTCAGGCCTCTGTGCCTCCAGATCGGTTGATCCAGAAGTGGATCGACCGAGAATTGGCTCTGAACTTCTCCTGCAGCCTTCTCTGCTCCTCTAGGTCGATCCCAACACTTCTTTACTCTCGGATCAGGCGATTTTCCTCCAAAACTTAGCCAAAAATGCTGAATTATGCCCAAAACCTAACCTACACCATCTGAAACACACAGAACACGAAAACACAACAAAAAGAAACAAAAAACATATGATATGAGAGTAAAATGGACTCAAACATGCTTGCAAAAACATCGAAATATAGGTCATTTTACGCACATATCATCCACTGCAAGAACACCTCAGTAGAACGGTCTAGCAGAAAAGAGAAACAAGACTCTTAAAGAGGTCGTGCGAACAATGCTTACCGATACATATCTAGGTGAAAGATATTGGGGAGAAGCTGTAATGAAATCTTGCTACACTCAGAATAGAAGTGGATTGAACCTTCGCTTGAACAAAACTCCCTACGAAATATATCATGGCCGTAAGCCTTCTTTAGCTCATCTTCGTGCTTTTGGTTCACCATGTTAAATCCATAATAATATGAAGTCAAAATTAAGTACTTTGTCTTCCAAAGCTAGTGAAGGAGTGTTCCTCGGATATGGACATCCATCTCGCAAGGGATATAGAGTTATTAATAAGACAACCAAGCTTGTGGAAATAACATGCAATGTTATATTTGATGAAGCTACCTTAGTGCCCAGGACCATGAGTAGTCAGAAAGATGTGATTCATGAAACCAACGATATCAATAGACTTACGGGCTTGAATACTTCCGAAGCTGAACCAATTGATCCGACTAAGTTAATGAATGAATCATCATCTCCATTGGAGATCTTGACTGATCATCTAACAGTCAAGATGGCCGGTGATGCAACTGGTAATGCTGAGGCCACCACAAATTCTCTCAAAGAACTCATGTCTCAAAGGGGAACTCAAGAAGAAGAAGTCAATCAATAGAATGAAGAAGTTGTTGAGAATCCCCGAATTGACGTGAGAATTACTGAAGACAACACTGCTGAAGTCAACCAGGAGCAGACTGCTAAAGACAGGAGTACTACACCAACAAATTCAAATTCAGCAGATGATACCCCAGAAGACAACTCTTCAGCAAAAGTCAACTCGAAAAGCATAGCAGACAGCCTGAACAATCTACATCATGTTGATGTTCCAATTTCTGAAAGTCATATTGGAGCATCCAGCAGCCAAGCCATCCCAGACGAAGAACTACAAAGACCGAAGTGGCTACTCAGAGACCATCCCACTGAAGCAATACAAGGAGTCCTTGCAGATCCAAACCGAGCCAGACACAGCACCACGTTAGCCTCATTTATATCTCAAAAGGAGCCTACCAAAATAGCAGACACACTCAAATTAGCTGATTGGATCAACGCGATGCATGAATAACTGTCAGAGTTCACTCGAAATCACATGTGGGAACTCGTCGATCGACCGACACATCGATCAGTGATAGGAACCAAGTGGGTGTTCAAGAACAAGCGTGACGAAAATGGACTCGTCGTTCGCAACAAAGCAAGACTCATTGCTAAAGGATATGCGCAGTGCGAAGGAATAGACTTTGACGAAATGTTTGCTCTAGTAGCTTAGTTGGAAGCATTCAGGTTATTCCTAGCATATGTTGCTCACTAAGGTTTTATTGTCTTTCATATGGACGTCAAAAGCGCATTCCTGAATGGTGAATTAAAGGAGTAAGTCTACGTAGAGAAACCTCCAGGATTTGAACGCGGAAACAAGGTGTACAAATTAAGGAAAGCTCTCTATAGTCTGAAGCAAGCCCAAGAGCTTGGAACCAAAGGCTATCATAGTTTCTGCTGAAGAATGGATTCAGGAAAAGAAAGATCAACATGACACTCTTCTTGATCAAAGATGCAGAAAACATATTGCTCGTTCAAATTTATGTGGATGATATCATATTTGGATCAAGAAATCTAATCCTGTGTGAAAAGTTTGCTAGACTTATGCAGACTAATTTCCAGATGAGTATGATGGGAAGGATGTCATATTTCCTAGGTTTGCAAGTTCAGCAATCCAACAATGGGATCTTCATTCACCAGAAGAAGTATACCAAGGATCTCATTAGCAAGTTTTGTCCAAAAAAGACGAAGACGTTGCGGATTCCCATGAGCACAGCATGTCAAATATCAATGGATGAAGAAGCCAAATCTGTGGATCCCACAACATATAGAGGTATTGTTGGCTCTCTGTTATATGGAACTGCTAGCAGGCCAGACATTTCGTATATTGTAGGAGTATGTGCTAGATATCAAGAAAATCCAAAGAAATCGTACATGGAGTATGCACGAAGGATTTTCAGATATATGAAAGGAACAGAATCCTTAGGAATTTAGTATCCCAGAGCAGACAATCTCACACTCGTTGGATATTCAGACTAGGACTTCAGAGGATGTCAAATTGATCGAAAAAGTACGAGTGCGACATGCCAATTCCTTGGTCATAAGCTGATAAGCTGGTTCAACAAAAAGCAACACTTCATAGAAAAATCCACTAGAAGCTGAATATGTGGCTGCTGCAAGTTGTTGTGCACAAGTGTTGTGGATCAAACAACAACTTCAAGACTATGAAGTCAACACCAGTTGCGTTCCAATATACTGCGACAACAACAGTGCAATGAGCATTACAAAGAATCCAGTACACCACTCAAGGACGAAGCACATTGACATCGAGCATCATTTCATTCGAGACCATGTTTAGAAAAAGGATATCTCGGTGGACTATATCAGGACACAAGATAAGCTAGCAGACAACTTCACTAAACCTCTAGCAGAAGGCAGATTTAAAGAGCTTTGTTTAAAGCTTGGTCTATTAGAGTTAGACAAGGTTACAGAAGAATGAGTCTCAGCTCTCATTGTGTTCTTAGATTTCTCAAAGATATTGAACTCCTCAGGGTCAGCTAGAGTTCATGGATTTATTGGAATTCGGAAAATATTTGGAATTCTTGAAGATGATGCGGAATAAGAGTGTGTCCAAGCTCACGCTTTTCAGAGGAATATTGACATTTTTAGCAGGATTGCTGAGTCCCAGCTCTCAGCAATCTTGACGAAGAAGTATAAAAGAATATTGATTTTAGCAGACTAAGTCAGAAGAATGATGAGTCCCAGCTCTCAGTAAATAAAGATGCTGCTGAATCAATTTTGAGAAATTGATCAGATAAAGGAACAAATATCGGGATACTCAACCGATGTTATCAAGCAAAATCATCTTTAATGACGGAATGATTATTGATATTCGCTATCAATATCGAATATTTCGTTCAAGGCTCGAGACAACTCAGTTTTGAAAATAGCATCTCAAATGACCACGTGGAAAGTCATATTGAAACCGTCGGTTCCCAAGGCAGATGAAGTGTTTAGTGGAACAAATATCTAAGGCGGCAACGTCTATTTAAGGGGAGGATAGTTTGCCTAGGATTTCATATCATAAACCTCTGATACCTAGAATCGTTCTATATCTTTCATTCCCTTTGTTCAAACCCTATTTCTCAAGAAAAACCAAAAATGTCTTCTACCATTTCACCAAAATACTTTCAGAATGGGTTCGAGAAATGTGACTTAAAAGTCTCCAAAATGAGAGGAAGAATCGTAATCTTCACATAGATCATATCCAAGAAGATTCTCTTAATTCTCGGTTCACCTTTGACAATGAGTTTTCTGATATTAGAATCGAAAGGAAAAGAGAGATTCATTCTGTCAGGCCTTGACAGCTATATCGTTGGAGAGATATAAGCTTGTCAAGCGGGTCTGAGGATGAATATTTCTTAGTCACTAAGATTTGAGAATACCTTTGGGTAAGGTTTCTCAAATCATTAATTCATAATCTCTTCTTCCTATACCAAAGTTGGAAAATGGAGACTAAGAAGCAAATAAAGAATATATCTGTGGATAGAGTAGATGCAACACGAATGCATCTGCTTGACATCCGAGACTAATTGCAAGCATGCAGGTGGTGTAGATGTTACCCATCCTACAAAGTAGGAAACATCTGTAAGTACCATGTGCTGATAAGAGGTGTGGACAAAAGCATTGATCCGAGCAGATGGCGAGATCTGCTGGATTTGGAATTTCTTCCGTGTGCTGTCCACAAGAGAATTAGAACGCTAAAAGCCGAAGAGATATCTAGGAAGGAGCGCAAGTTCAAAGAGGTAGAATATGAACTTGAAGTTGGATATCTCTCAGCCAACAAGACATTGTTGCGCAAGTGGGGTGACTTGCAGCAATAAGCTTGGGGAAAAGACCAAGAAGGAGCAGATCTAGCAAAGGCATTATTTGGAGCAGTCCGAAGATAAATTGATCATTGTACAACTTGTAGCATTATACATTGCGAAGTGTAACGCTTGTAAATCAATGATATCAATAAAATGCTAGTTTTGATGACAATACTCTGTTGTCTCAAATAACATAACTGCCTAAATCATAATGTTGGATCATTAGAATCCTTGTGTATATAGAATCCTATCTAAAGTTCTTATGATTTTTCTGGTAAAAGATTCATAAATATAAAAGAAAATCAGAAGATAGGAATATCTTAAATGTCTCCCCAACATTAAGTCAGAAGAAGAGTGCTTGATAGTTAAATTGAGGATATTCTTTCAAGCAAACCATTCTCTGTTGTATGCTGAGTCAAAGCTCTCAGCAAAATTCTGACAATTACTGAGTCTGAGCTCTCAGTATAGACTCCTGAACTTAAAAGATTCAAGAAATTAAAAGAGTCTAGAAGAACTGTTGAATCTAAGCCGTCAGCAGATATCCGGTGAGTGCTGAGTCCAAGCTATCAACAAGTTGATATTGATTGCTATATTCGGCAGTAGCAAAACAAAAACCGGAAAGAAGTTTACTGAGTCCAAGCTCTCAGTAAAAGAAGACTCTTTGCTCCTTCAAGGATCAAATCTTTATTAAGAGTCTATTTTGTCTACTGAGTCCAAGCTCTAGGTAGAACCTTGAAGGCTGCTGAGTCCAAGCTCTCAGTAGATATCTGTAGACAGCTAAGCAAATTATCTTAGCGTATTATTATTGCCTGTTGAGTCCAAGCTCTCAGCAGATGCTCATTGTCTACGGAATAAAAAGACCTTCAAAGACCAAGTCAAATGCTGAGTCCAAGCTCTCAGCAGATAAAGAGGTCCAAGGAATACTAAGATCACAGCAGATCCAAGAATCGAAAGCTGATACCAAGCTCTCAGCAAAATATGTGATCCATAGTATTCAGAAATTACGGGGTATGTCAGATAATCGTATGTTGATCCAAGCTCTCAGCATTGGCCTTTCATATTGCTGGATGTACTACAATCAGCAAATGCAATTCTGTATGATTGACCAGCAAATGAGGAGAGATAATCATTTCAAATATCTTAAAAGGCGGGATTATCTAACTGATGCAGAAGGAGTAGAGTTCACATTAATTAAAAGGGCGACTCTAGCTCAGGGCGGCGACGATACACAGCAGACACGTCAACCTCGCACAAGTTTCCAGCATCGTGGGACGTAAGGAAAAACCGTCACCAACTGTCCAACCGTTGATCTATCCAGATCAGAAGAAGAAATCCAACCGCTCACAAAGAAGCCGGTTACAAGGGATCATATAAAGGAAGTTTGGTTTGGAAATTCTAAACCCTAGTACTCCCAACACTTCCGATTTTGAAATTTCTTCTACTCTATATTTTTTAGTTTTAGAAGAAACATCAATGGTGGAATCCTCCAACCATACCAGTCCCCCTGCAGAATCATCCGGAAGACCTACAATATCCGGAGAACCTGAACAATTCCAGCCCACATTCACAGGAATTCTCAAGAAAGAGGACATTGATGAGTCACTCTCCTACTATCGACTGGTTGCCATTAGTCGTAGTAAAACGCCTGGTGAACTCACTTACGAACAGAAAAGGGCGGGTCAAGTGAAGAAAGACAAGATTCTCTACGAATCGATGTTCAGGAAGCACTACTGCGACAATCTCATAGGCAAAATTGACCCCGAAAACCTTTTGATTTTTTGCAGAACCTCTAAAATTCCGGCTGCATATAGTAAAATAATTCTTCGCTCGTGCAGTGGTTGATAAGAGTGAAAAGTTTTTCACTAGAAGTGTTTTGGGCATGAAGATTGTTGTGAGCCCAGAAGTTTTAGCACAGAAGTATGGACTGCGAGATGACAGAGAAGACAGAGCCAACTAAAGGGTGAATGATGAAGCCGAGATGAAGAAGCGATGGCTTATGGAAAACAGACACCTTCTAAGAATCATGGAAGGTGGCCGCACCCCTGAGATCACTAGACGAACCAATGAAGAGCCTAGCACAGATTATGATAAGGATGCTCATAGGCGAGGTTGGTTCACTCTCAGAGCTTAGTGCAAAGAAGTTTGCTGTTATGATGGCGATTGAAGATCCAGTCCAAGGGAATTGGGCATAGTTCATCTACTCCAAGTGGCTAGCGCTTGTTTACAAGAACAAGAACATCAAGACAGATCATACGTTCACCCAGGATGTAGGATTTGGGCTCAAGATCAGTCATTTTCTTGAAGGAATCATACCAGAGGGTAAGCATCGTGGCGAGGATTTATTACATGCTCACTACATACCGCCAACCAAGAAACAGCAACCGCCGAAGAATTTCAAGGAACCACTGATTCCGAAGGGAAAGAGTAATGTTGACCCTGATGAAGCAGTTTCTGATGATGATGAACCCTACCAGGGAGATGTTGTCTTGCAGACAGCAGTCCCATTGACTGAGGAAGAGATAGCTAAAGAAAGAAGGAAAGCAGAACAGGATGCCCTGTTTGAAGAATATGAAAGCTTAATCGACATCACACAACTAGAATCCGGTCAACCCCATGTTCCAACTATTGCAAAGAAGTGGCATACGCAGAGAAGCCCCCATTAGAAAAGGAACAAACCAGCAAGCGATGTCGAGCAAGCCAAGAAGAAGGGAAAACTTGATCGCTTTTAAGTGTCTACCATGAAGGTCACAATGCCAGTGGTGGATACGACTCTACCAGTTCCCGATGTCATTAAAGAAACTGAGATAGAGTCCATCAAGCCAGCCACCAAAGATGCAAAGAGAAGGCTTGAATTCTCCAATGAAGAGGAGTCGCAGAAGAAAAAGCGACAAGATAAAGCGCTTAAAAGGGCACTTAAACTGAAGAATTTTGAGAAAGCTAAGCTGCAGATGACTCTTGAGAAAAGGGATGCTCAGTAAAAGCAAGTCATGGCTAGCTATGCTGAGCGCAATGGCACGATTCAAGCTAGTGAGAAATCTGGATGCATCACTAAAAGGGACGTCGAGAAGCCACAGACTAAAAAATGCAAAACCAAGATTACCGATGTTGTAGAAAGGTTTGTGAATACAGATGCCATAACCGATGCAGAATTTGAAAAATTGTAGAGGAAAGAAGCACTTAAAGAATCAAGGAAGACGCAGACTCCTGCGAAAGGGGAAAGGAGTTCTGCTACTTTGACCATTCAGCCCGCCACCAGTCGAGGGGGAAGCGTAAGTGTTGAGGTAAATGTTGAACCCATTTTGTCACAGACTGCTGCACAAGGTGGAAGCAGTTTCGTAATTCAAAGAGGAATTGAGGAAGAACAACTGGTTGCACAAGGAGAAAGCCAGGTTATTATGATTCTGGCATAGCACGATTTGGTGAAAGAATGGACCTAATCATGATTGCCGAACAGGAAGACAAGGCAGTAGATAGGAGAATGTTGATCTTGAGATGACAAAAGATGAGGGTACAACAAACCCCGAGGTAGATACACAAGTAAGTGTTCAGCAAGCCATCACCACAGCATAGAAGATGGAGATCACTGAGAGCATTGATGAAAGACACCAATTGAAGAAGAAGCTACTACTTCCTTGGATGTTGAAACCCGAGCAAGATTGCAAGCAAACCTCACTGCAAGGGTTCAAGCACGGAATTAACAGTATCTACGCGCACTGGGAATGGATCCATCTACCGTTCTAGGATGGAATTCTGAAGCAGATACTACCTTCGTACTTGAAAGCACCATTTAGTCACTCTTGCATAGACACATTCCAATCCCTACCTCACCCGAAGTGTAAGGTTTATCGTTCAGTGACATACCTAGTTCTGATGATGAAGAGAATGCAGGAGACACTGGAGCTGCCAAAAGGCGTGTGCTGCTTGCAGATGGTGAATCCATGTTTCGAGGAGAAACACTGCGAGTGCCCATTGAAGGACTGCCTGACATGAAATTTAAAGCAAAAAGGATTGCTAAGTAGTGTCCTGTCACTGTAAGAGATGAGAAGAATGATGATCTCATCTCCTGGGCAAAAGATATTTGTGTATTTATTGAAGCTCAAGTTGCTGTCTAGGTTCAGAACACATATCCTGCGGAATTACTGGGCGTGTCTTAAATGGATGAGAATAGAGTTTAAGAGGTGGAGGTTTTTTAACTATGCCACTCATGAACTGCACTATGAAGACCACGCGATTATGATTTCCAGGATGGGTCTCAATTACTGGCGAAGTGAGAAGGAATGGACAGACGACTGGATGGATCAGACATCCAATAGACAATATACAAAGAAGCAGGTTGCAGCCAGACTAGAAAAGATTAGGGCACATAGAGCGCTCACAGGAGATCATTCATTGCCACCATCCGAGTATGCTGCTGAAGATTCTCCACCATTCACTCAGCACTTCAAGTCACCAACCAAGAGAAGACAAATGGCCATAGCAGCTGAGTTGAAATCAAACTAGCAGAAGAAGAAGCCGCACGAAAGAGCGAAGAGGGTCGGAGGAAGATATTGGAGTTCAAGGAGCGTATCCTTACTCAATTGGGGAACAAGTCATTCAGAATGGATAGCGTAAGGCTTCCTTCTCCCACCCACGTTGAAGAAGAAAGAGCTCGGGAGACTGAATCTGCCACAACTGTCAATGCAGATCTACCATCCACTTCATGTCAAGCACTGACCACCATTGCCACCATGCCTACTGCCCAGAATCAGATTGCGCTATCTGAGGAAACCCAAGTCTTGACAATCGAGCCCCAGAGCTCCAGCACTCATTAGAGGGACCTCCAACAATTTATACATACGATGGTAGGACGGAGCATTGGAGAGAACATTGTACCGATTGTGCAAACAGTGGTCAACAATCAAATGATCGAGGCAAAGAAAGAACTGCACAATACTCTGCAAGACAAGTTTGAGACCTACTCAACAAACTTTTTTGTTGCGATCAAAGAGGGGGAAGAGAAGAGGTTAGGAGAGGAGGCAGAGAGATTAAAGGAACAAGAAGACTGAATTCGACGCCTTGAAGCTAGAAGAAAACAGCAAGAAGACTTGAGAAGACAACAAGAAGAAGAAGAGAGAGAAGAACGAAGAAGGATTGAAGAAAAGGAGAGAGTCAGAAGGAAAGAGATTGAGGCTATTCTCAACAACTTCATGAAGGTAACGCTCGAGACTCTCAAGATTGTGAAGAAGACCACCGCTAGTTCTTCAAGTGCCAGAAATGCTGATGATTCAGACTCCTTGACAACGAAGAAGTAATCTCTCTAAACCTTATAAGTCTTCTAACCAAAAACAAAATGTTTTTTATTTGGGTATATGTTTCATGTACTCTTCATGGCATGATATTTTGAATGGAAACTAACCCAGGTTGAAGACATCTTATTGTCCAATTCTGATCTAATTGAAATAGCTGAAATTACACACTTATTGTAATCAGCAAATTGCATGGCTTGATGTTGTGTGTGTGTGACATGTTCCCGTATAAATTCTTGATACTTGTGTGTCAATGTGCTTCGTACTTATCTGATAAAATATTTGGAAGCCATTTACTTGGAGCAAAATATATAATCGAGCACTACCCTTGATATTTTGAGGGGGAACATTAAGGAACCATATTCAGTCTAAGGGAGTTGAGATGCTGAGAATATATTTGATAGGAAAACCTTGTAATCTTAGTAATCAACTTTCCAATGATCAGTTAGTATTAAAGGTTAGGATTAAGGCTTTGATCGCACCAAAAAGGGGGAAATTGTTAGGAATATTGTTAGAACCCTTTGTTGTAAATGTTTGTTTATTATGTTTTTGTGCATCAAAGCTCAAGCCAATCTAGTTTCAAGCAACTTAGTATCGAGTCAAAATGTAAAGTCCTGTATAGGTCATATATACTCGAGTTGTAATAGAGCTAGAAAAGAAGAATCAAGAATGCTGAGGGATTCAGCAGACTTGATGATTGCTAGAGAAGAAAGCAAAGGCTAGCAAACATGGAGGAATACTGAATGTACTCAAGAGAATGTTGAAGAAGCAACGCTAGCATACTTCGAGCTTGAAGCAAGCCTGCTGAGATGTTAACTAAATGTTTATCGCCAACAAAAGCTCAACAGCAATCAAGGAAAATATAATTCGCAAATCAGAAGGATCCAAATCACAAGGAAACCTGACGAATCAAAGATTAGAACAATCATCAGACACAACGGAGGTTTCAAGTTCAAAGTGAAAGATCCGTTCTGACAAAGATGGCTACAGAGATAGGAGCTACGCCAATCAGAGACAAGGGAGACTTGAAGAGTCTCTGTACGCTGCAGAAAAAGGAAGAATAGAGATTAGCGAGCAATACCTTTGAGTCTAACGGATAAGATTCAAACAATTGTTTGAATCTTCACCTATAAATAGGTGTCGTCCATAAATAATTCAATGGCTTGCAAAATTATATTCACAGATAAAACTAGAGAAGATCCAAACATTCTCTACACTGTGCGAACTCATCCGAGCTAGTACGTGATTGAAGCATTCTCACAAGCTATCATACTTGAAGCTCGAGACCTTTGAAGTATAACTTCTATAGGTTGACATTATGATTCCTTCTATTCTTAGAAAGAATCTCGCAGTCACCTTGTAGTGCAAGCGTGATTATTACGGGCATCGCCAACACAAGGATAGGTTCTGGGAAGAACTATAAAACTCCCAACAGTCAATGTCCAAAGAGAAGGGAGGTTTGTCCTCACTCTACGGAGCGACGAGGTGAAGATTGAAGACCAAGGTGCTTGAAGGTGCGCGCTGACCAGACGGAGGAGCTACTCAATGTTAGAGATCAAGTCTGGCCTTGTATTCGATCGTTTAGTGAATTTTCAGTCGGAGGACTGAAGAGTGGATGTAGAACAAGTTGTTCGAACCACTATAAATCCTTGTGTCCCTTTATTGCTTTATTTCGTTATTTTGTGTGTGTGCATACTTGAAACTCAACACAGCAAGTGTTGTAGTATAATCTGCAATCAACTTAACAAATATTGGAGCTAAAACACATTTGAGAAACATTTGCTAAGTGGATACATTAGCAAGATCAGTGCAAGAGTTTATTAATACTTTCGCTGCATGTAAAACACTCTGATCGGGGACCAACAATTAGGATTAGAGATTTATTTTTTCCCATATATATAGGGCTTCTTATGCATGTTTTCAATTGAAGTTTTTATATTAATAATATTTTTTAGAGTTATTTTCTTCCTCTGAGAGCTCCCAAATTTCTATGGTCGTCCTTGAAATTCCTTATCGACTTATCATTCGGACTTCGACATTCGTTGGTGGTTTCTTCACTATATCCATCGTTATGAAAAGTTTTCACTTCTTGGGTTATACATGAGATTCAATCTTGAATACGATACTTAAAGGATCGTACTCCTAAAGTATTGGATTTTCACATCGTATCAGATTTGTTTTTGTGTCGCATCTTCGTATTCCTGAGCTACAATTCTCATCAAACAGCGAGAATCGTATCATCTAGACTCACTAAACAAACATTTGCCTTCAAGATTTTGGGTTAGAAATACTCTCATTTGAGCATTCTTTTTCTTATTTTACTGTAACATTTGGATTTTAGAATTAGAGGGATGTGATAGAGTGTTGGCGGCAATTTTTGTCGGAAAATGAGCAGGGCGTCGACGATGGTGGCGAGATATAGCGGGTGAGTATGTGTGAGTAGTTTAGGGAGAAAGCGGAGGTTGTCGAAGAGAGAGAAATAAAGAGGGAGAGAGTTATGGTGGAGAAAGAAAAGGTGCGATGAGTTTGTTTATTTTTTTCTTTCTTTTGGATTACTCTTTTCATGGGTTGTCCATATTATTCTTTGTGGTGGATTATCTGGGTAAAATCGTGTGTCATAATTATTTTACTTAAGATATACTCCCTTTGTCTCAGTATAATTGTCACTCTTTTTTTGGTTTAGGAATTAAGGATTATGCGTGTAAGTGAAATTTATATTTTATTTTTGAGTGTGGAAAATCACTATTTTTAAAAATGTGACTAATAAAGTGGGTCAAACAAAAAAAAGGAACGTGCGACAATTCGGCGAGATGAAGGTAATATTATTTTCTATGTTGGGTCAGTTCATACTTATTATTGTTACTTTTATTATTATTTAATTCAATTATTTTAAGATAATATTTTTATGATTTAGGCAACGCACGGAACTAGTTAAGTTGTACTCCCTCCGTCCCATTACAATTGTCGCCTTTCTTTTCGGCACGGAAATTAAGAGTTGTGAGTGTAGAATGAGTTAGTGGGGTTAATATTTTATTGTTGAGTGTGAAAAAGTTGCCATTTTTGGAAAGGTGACAATTTGATTGGGACGCCCAATTTGGTAAATGTGACAATTCAAGTGGGACGGAGGGAGTATTATTTTTAAGCAAATTCGAAAAGTCAAGTTCAAGATCTATGTGTGACAAATATTATTGAGCTCAAAATTTATTTAGCCACAATTTATAAGTGATTATGTTTTATAGCCACAAGTTTAAAAACATAAGTTTTTTAGCCACTTTAGTCAATGATTGGAGAGAGAACATGAATATTTCAAGTGTTATACATTAATTATTTTGTACTTACTACCCCACACGGTCACACCTACCCCACTTACACCACCCACTCTCTCTCATTGTCTCTTTCATCACCCCTCACCCCCAACCTGACCGACCACCATTGTTGCTGCTCGAGATCTCGGAAAGCACTTAAATTTATCGCATAAGTACAAAAAATTTATTGCGATGTCTGGAGAAGAGGAAAATTCGAACCAGGTATTTTCTCATTCACGTTTTTCCATCGAATATGTGTAGAATATATAACCAATTTTTTCATCAATATATACCTATTTTTCATCGATTTAAAGTCTTTATTTTTTAGAATATGCATTAAATCATGCATATTATTGATTAGTTGCATATTTCATGTAGATATCATATTAAATATGACTTTAAATGACTTAGGATTGGTGTTGCCGATGAATATGGTAGAAAAATTTGTAGTCGCAAGCCCTAGGAAGATAACGAGATCTCAATTTATGCATGTCAAGATATTGAAATGCAATTAATGATCTCAACATGCATGAATCGTGATCTTGACTTTGTTATGAGACCTCGAATTTGATCTGAATTTAGGACAAAATGAGATCTCGACTTCCATCTCGTTGTGCATATCGAGATCTCTTTTAATTCTCCTTTCATTTAAATATATATTTTCTTTTATTGCAGAAATAGGAGTGGATGAAACTTAGTTTGCAAGGGAAAGTCCCGCGATTGATGAATTGCTATGACTAGGATATTCTTGAGGATATTCGGGTCAGATTGATGAGTTTCGGAGATGAAATTTTTCAGTTATTTAGGGATGGACAGTTCCGTCCTTTTCTCACTTTACGGTGGAAGAATAGAATGATACACGCTACCTAGGCTCTGATCACACGCGAAATTGACGTGGAGGGAGCTGAGAATGAGCTGTGGTTTTTTGTTGGTGAAACTAATATTCGATTTGGTGCTATTGAGTTCTATTTGATTACCGGGCTGCAGCTCGGTGATTCGGCTTTTGACCCTACTAAGGCACATCTGATGCCAAAACATGGTTGTTTGTATTATCACTACAAGTCCTTGCCTACTGTAGATCAATTACACATTGATTTTATAAAGACAGACCTCATTCTGCGTGAATCTTTTGATGATTACGTGAAGATCGCTCATATTATTTTTTTTTACCGCACGCTGGTATGCTTGGATGGGAAGCGACAGGTAGACCCCTGGGTTGATTCATTGGTGGAGAAACCTCATGAGTGAAGGGCTTTCCCTTGGGACTCGTGGTCTTCCAGTATCTTGTTGCATCAGATGCGTGATCACATCTTCCAAGGATTAAGAAGCTGCCCTTAGTACATATGTACGACCCTATTTGGGTGTTAGAGATAATTATTTGTAATTTTCATTTTTAATTTCTTTTTTTAATTATAAAATAATAGAATGATAAATTATTTACATTATTTTGCAGGCATGGTCGTACATGGTGATCCCTGAGCTGGCAGTCTTACGTATGATGCAGAGTATGCCAGTGGGGACTATCCCTAGATGTTTGATGTGGAGACCTATTTATGCACAGGATGTTGACTTCACTTATGTTTTCACAGATGAGGTAAATATTGTTTACATTTTAGAATAATTATAATATAATAAAATATTGTATATTTTATTTGATTTATCTTTGTTTTCAGCATGAGTGCAGCACTTCACTACAGCCGACTGATGAAGAAGTCGTTTATTAGGCTTGGCTCAGCTTGCAGGAGGCTGAGAAACCGATGAGGCATACATTTATTCTTTATAGGGGATTGAAGCCCCGATGATCACCCTCTCAGCGGTCTTCTGCCACCACCTCTAGGCCTTCCTCTAGGAGGGTTCTGCAGTAGCTGCAGCTGGTGCCACAGTGGTAGCCATCACCTCAGTGCCAGCTATCACCATAGCTTGATATGGGGACTAGTTTTGAATTTCCCTTCCACTCTTCTTTTGAGCAGATTGAGGTTCCACCTCGGCGCTCGGCTACGAAGCGCTCGCAGCGTTCCTCATCCGCAGAGCCTGTAGAGGTACTTGTGTTTAGATTTATTGTTTACTGACTGTTTTATAATTTTTATTTGTCTATATTATAGTTTAATATTTTTATTAGACCCCTTTTTCTTTGTTGATTTATTTTAATCCAATTCTTTAATTTTCAGTTTCATTTTTAATTATGTATTTAATGTACAGGACCGTATCTTTCTTGAATGGAAAAACAGCCTCCCAAATCAAAGAGAAGAGTGGGGGATTATGCCTGATGATGATTACAGTTGGTGGAACCCCCACCCCAATTTAGTGAAAGTTGTTCAGGGTCCTGATGGAATGTCCGACTTTAAGAGTTGGTTCAAGGCAAAACATGTAAGTTTAAAAATTTCTAATTAAATTTTTCTTTGTTTTCTTATTAAGTTTAATTGTGTTGATTTGCATTTTAGGTCATCGGTATTGTTCATCTATATGGGAACTATGTCACTGTACGAATTGATCTCCATAGGTAGCATGTTGAGTTATATGACTCACTTTCCCATACAGTAATGATCCATCTGACCCAGCACTCTATCAGAAGCGGGACCAGGAACTCCTTCCACTTCTTGATGGAATTATATTCTAAAATCATTATAATTACTATATTATGTACATGGTTTATTGGTTAATATACATACTTAGAATCATAAATATTGTATATTCATCTCCTATCTGAATTAACAAACATGTTTCGCAAACGCTCTTATCCTATTATCTCGTCAATAGGAAGATCATATGTGTGTAGTAGATCAAGGAAGATCGTACGAATCTTCTAACCTAGCGAGATATAAATAGTTATCACAGCTAAGAAAGTCCCAGGATAGACTGTCGGAATAGGCTGTAGCATGCGCTGTAATAAACAGGTTATCTTGGTTGCTTGGTATGCTGGTGCGTGCGGTACGCATTGATAGGACCTAAGTTAAGATCGATTCCTTTATCTAACATTAAGGGAATCTTGATCTTGTTGCCTTCATGGAATTCTTAGCCTAGATGAAGGTACATAAGTATACACAGATTTGTGTGTCACTTTGAGATGTAATGAAAGGCTCTAGTTGAGCTTGTATATATGTATCTTGCATGGTAGAAATTTGTGAGTCTGGTACTAAAACTTGGTAACCACATCCAGTATAGAATGGTGACATTCCCTGACCAACTCAAAAGGTTCATTATGCTAAAGTCCTAAAAGCTGATTTAGTTTAAGCATAAGTGAAAAGGGTTGAGTGGATTGACTCCGGAATATAAGATGTTAATTAATTTAATGGCTTGTTAGAGCTTAAATTAATTAATGAATGTTTGTAACCTTAAATGTGGGGATATACCGAGCCTATGCAACGCGTTCCTCATAACGTGGTAGCAAATAGGTGGGACAGTATTGATTCTCCGGTTGCATGAATCAATATTGATTATTAAATTATATTCTGGGTTGAATATGGGAATTAATTAATTATTAAATTATATTTCTGGTCACTGGAAGAAAGATTGTCAAGTCAAAAAAAAACTAGACAAGGTGTGTCATGTGCATTTCTAATGGAAACATGTTTAGCATCAGTTTCTACCTATACATGAGTAGTGGATACTGGAGCTACTGATCATATTTGTTATACTTTGCAGAGGTTCATGCCGACAAGGCAGCTGAAACATAACGAGGTGACCATCTTAATGGGCAGTGGAGAGCGAGTCTCAATAGTAGCCATTGGAGATTTTACTTTATGGTTTGAGAATAATGTTTTGATTTTGAGAGATGTTTTATATGTGTTGGTGTTTTGGCGGAACTTGATTTCAGTTTCCAAGTTATTGAATGATGGATTTTCAGTTATTGTTTTATAGTGATGTTTCTATCATGGTAATAATGGTGTGATATGTCATGGCAAACTGATTGACTCTCTCTATCTCATTAATTGTATGCATAAATCTTTTGTGAATGTTGCAACAAAGTCATCCAACAATAATAATCATTTAAAGAGAAAGTTTTCTTCCAACAGGGATCAAACATATCTCTGGCACTTGAGAGTAGGTCACATCAGTCTAAAGAGGATTAAAATACTGGAGAATGATGGTCTCTTGGATTCATTCCAAGTGGTACCTCATCAAGTCTGTGAATCCTATATAGAAAGAAAGATGACGACCAAGCCTTTTAAGGCAAGTCAGTCTCAAGCAGAGGATGTGTTAGAACTGATTCACTCTGACTTATGTGGACCAATGTCCACACAAGCTCGTAGAGGTTATGAGTACTTTGTCACATTTATTGACGATTACTCAAGGTTTGGATATGTCTATTTGCTTCGCTACAAGTTTGATTGCTTTGAAAGATTCAAAGAGTTCAAGATAGAAATAGATAAGAAGTTAGGTAAGACTGTCAAAACACTACGTTTGGATTGTGGTGGGGAATACCTCAGTAACGAGTTCTTGTAGTATCTATCAAATAATGGGATTACATCCCAGTGGACTGCACCAGGAACCCCTCAACAAAATGGTGTAGCAGAAAGAAGAAATAGGACTCTTTTGGAAATGGTTAGGTCTATGATGAGTTATGAAAGCTTACCGATTTGTTTTGGGGATATGCCTTGGAAACAATGACCTATTTGCTTAACCTGGCACCTTCTATATCAGTTCCAAAAATGTCTCTAGAACTTTATTACGGGTGAACGCCTAGCTTAACCAGAATGAAGGTTTGGGGTTGTCCAGCATATATGCTGGCAAAGGAACTTGATAAGTTAGAGAGTAAGTGTAAGTTGATGTTGTTTGTAGGATATCCCAGGCAAACAAAATGTGGTTACTTCTATTGTCCTGAGAATCAGAAATTCGTTGTAAGTACCAACGCGAGATTCTTGGAGGACGAATATATAAGAAACCACAGATCCAAGAGTGAAATTATTATCCATGAGCTTGAAGGTAATGAAGCAATTCCATCAGGAAAGCCCAATGTATTGGTAGATTTACCTATGACCGGTGAGGGACTACCAACACTTATCAATTCAAGGCATGGGACCACTGAGTACTTTGCCAACTATCGATACAGCTCAGATGCCTCATCGCAGTGGAAGGGTTGTTCGGCAACCAGAAAGGTAAATGCTCATGGGAGAGTATTCTGACATGATCCCAGAAAATGGATTGGATGATACTGAACCATGGACATATAATGATGTGGTATCTGATAAAGATGCAGACAAATGGCATGTCGCCATGGATTCGTAGATAGAATCCATAACGGCTATGGATGTATACCAAAAAACTGAGTTGTTGGATGGCTTTAGAGCCATAGGCTGCAAGTGGGTATACAATAGAAAGAATAGAGCGAATGGGGAATTAACAACTTTTAATGTCAGGTTGGTGGCGAAGGGTTATAATCAAAAGGAAGGCATTGAATATGATGAGACCTTCTCACCAGTAGCCATGCTTAAGTCCATTCGGATACTCCTGGCATAGCAGCACATATGGACCTAGAGATCTAGCAGATGGATGTCGAAAGGATATGTGCAGAAGGGCGAAGAGCATTTGCTCTGGAAGCTCAAAAAGTCCTTGTATGGACTCAAGCAAGCTTCACGGTCATGGAACTTATGTTTTTATGAAGTCAATAGATCATATGGATTTTCACAATGCTCAAACGAGAGTTGCGTATACCGTCTATGTGTCAGTGGTAGCGTGGTGTTCCTTGCACTTTATGTAGATGATATTCTCCTCATTGGCGACAATGTGGAGGTATTGTCGAGAATAAAGGAGTGGTTATCCATGTAGTTTCATATGAAGGACCTTGGGAATGTGGGGTACATCCTTGGGATAAAATTATTGCGGGAGCGTTGGAAAAGGATGTTAGCATTGTCTCAAGCTTCATATGTGGAGACTGTGATTACCCGTTTCAGCATGCAAGCTGCCAAGAAGGGTTTGTTATCCTTCAAGCATGGTGTATATCTTTCTAAGGATCAGTGTCCACAGATACAAAAGGAGAAAGATGAGATGAGCAAGGTGTCGTATGCATCAGACGTGGGAAGTCTCATGTATGCAATGCTATGTACGTGGCCAGATGTCTGCTTTGTTGTAGGTATGGTAGCAAGATATTAGTCTAACCATAGACAGGTGCATTGGACTACGGTAAAGCACATACTTAAATACTTGAAAAGAACTAGAGACTATTGTCTCGTCTATCAGTGTGAGGAGTTATGCCGTGTGGATTATATGGATTCGGATTTTCCAGGCAGACCGGGATGAAAAGAAATCCACCTCTGGCTATGTGTTTACATTGGGAGGTGGGGCCATATCATGGAGTGCAAAGCAGAAGTGCATTGCTGACTCAACCATGGAAACAGAATATGTGGCAGCTTTGGAAGCTTCGAAAGAAGCAGTATGGTTTTGAAACTTCCTTCTGGAGTTGGACGTGATTCCTAAGTTGCCCAAGACTATCACAATATTTTGTGATAACTCTGGTGCTGAGGCGAAGGAACCACGAACTCACAGAGCAACAAAACACATTGAAAGAAAGTACCATATCATACGAGAAATCGTAGGAAGGGGTGATGTGCTAATAGAGAAGATGTCTACAAAGGATAATCTAACAGATCCATTCACAAAAGCTCTGCCTCGAAAAGTCTACTGAAAGCATTATGTACAAGGTTTATGGGTTAATATACTGGGAATCATAAATGTTGTATGTTCGTCTCCTATTTGAATTAACAAACATGTTTTGCAAACGCTCTTATCCTCTTATCTTGTCGATAGGGAGATCATACGGTGTGTAGTAGATCACTGGAGATCATATGAATCATCTTATCTAGCGAGATATAAATGGTTATCACAGCTGAGACAATCCCAGTATAGACTGTCAGTATTGGCTACAGCTTACGCGGTAATAAGCAGCTTATCTTGGTTGCATGGTATGGCGGTGTGTGCGGTACGCATTGATAGGACCTAAGTTAAGATCCATTCATTTATCTGACATTAAAGGAATCTTGATCTTGTTGCCTTGATGGAATCCTAAGCCTAGATGAAGGTACAGATGTATACACAACACTTTGAGATGCAGTGAAAGGCTCTAGTTGAGCTTGAATATTTTTATCTTAGGTGATAACAGTTTGTGTATGACTGTCTAGTACTAGAACTAGGTAACCACATCCAGTATAGGATAGTGACATTCTCTGAGCAGCTCAAAAGGTTCGTTATGCTAAAGTCATGCAGGCTGATTAAGTTCAAGCATAAGTGAAAAGGGTTGAGTGGATTGATTCGGGAATATAAGATGTTGATTAATTTAATAGCTTATCAGAGCATAAATTAATTAATGAATGTTTGTAACCTTAAATGTGGGGATATACCGAGCCTATGCAACCCGTTGCTCATAACGTGGTAGCAAATATGTAGGACAGTGTTGATTCTCCGATGGCATGAATTAATATTAATTAATTTATTATATTATGGGTTCAATATGGAAATTAATTAATTGGTAGGCCTTATTTGCTATTTGTATTCTGGTTTCTAGTCTAGCCCATGAAAGCTCAAGCCCATCTGAGATTAGAATTTTCCTATAAATAACCCTCAGGTTCTCAGATCACAACACACCACAAAATCATAAGTTCCTAAGCAGCAAACAATGATTTAGGAGTTGTGATAGGCGATTGGTGATCTGAGTCGAGGAGGAAATTCGGCTTCTCGATAGGCATGTAATTTGGAGGGAATCTTCACCAGATTTTCAAATCGTAGCTGGGGTACAGATCAAAAGATCATATCTGGAGGATCTTTTTCTTCTTCTCTCTCATCTACTTTTGAAATTACTTTTATTAATTTCATAGATTTAATTCCTTCATCTTGTAGGATTAAATCTTGTTGTGCAAGAAAGGGGATCAAGGATCAAATCTCTGCGCATTGCGTTCTTTAGTTTCTACAATTTTGGTATTCCGCATAAACCTTATGCATATTCAATAGGAGCATGTTAGGATTAATCATATGCATAGTAATTTATTTTGATATCCAATTTTCAATCTGGGCTTACATGGATTAAGTAATTCAATTCAGGACAACAAAATCCCTTCACTTCTTAGATTGCTCCCTCGTGTCCTTAATGTTGTCGGGTACTAGAACGGGGCCATTCCTCCTCGTCGAAGGATCAATGGCCAATTTCCTATGATCAAGGACCCTGATGAGCAGGCCAGAGAGGAGGAGGACTCACACAGTTGTGGGGTTTTTTCTATGATTTATGTAGATAGATTAATTCAAAAAAGGAGGATTCCAGTCAATGCATTTACTACTGAGTTTAGTATCACTTATAAGCAGTATGTAGGTTCTAGGATAGTACGTTGGTGTATAAATGCATCCTAGAAGCACTATTTGTATTGTTATCGTAAAACATATTTTATTAATGTTGAATTAGTTATATAGCTTTTATTATTGGTGTATTTTGTGGTTGAATTGAATTGCATATGCGATTATACAGGATTAAACGGATTTTATTGGATTTTCAACCATACATTTTGAGATGAATAAGGGCATCTCGAGCTCTTGATTTGAATTTGAGATCTCGATATTGGATTTCGAGATCTCAAAATTCCCTTATTCATCTCGAAATTGATTAAATTCAATATTTAATTAATAATAATCTAAAATTAATACATTATACAGTGTAAACATATTCACTTGACATGTATTTTACAATTTAAAATCCTCTAATGTAATACATTCTACATTTGAATTGATTCATACATAGGATGTTTCTATTTGAAATGTTAACATCTTATTGTTGTTTGAAGAGGATGAAGTAGAAGTAGTATTATCCAATGTAAACATCTTTGTAATGAATGAACTATTGCTAGTTTCTTTGAGATCAAATCCAAAATTTTGAAATGAATGTTATTTAATTTGATTATCCTTAAAATTTAGTGAATTAAATATCGAATTAGCCAAAAGTCACACATTTCGAGATCTCAACATGCAATTCGAGACATGTCGAGACATTCAATTTACTCAAACCCTAGACATCTTGACTCAAACCCTAGAAATATCGAAATATGCATATTGAGATCTTGGTCATTAGATGTCGAGATCTCGATTTTAATGTCGAGATCTCAAAATGTGTTTGTAATTGAAATTTCATTTTATTTATGTAATATATAATAATATTTTTTAAAATAATATTTTTTTTAAAAAAAAAGTCGAGATCTCAACTTTGTATAATGAGATCTCGATATGCACATATCGAGATCTCGATATATAAAGTCAAGATCTTGACATTGATTTTAAATTTTATAACATCCACTTGAATTCGAATACAAACCAACACACCTAACCAGATCAAACAGGAACTCAAAAATTCGTCCAAACATCAGCCACAATACATAAATTCTATGTCAAAACACCAAAAAAAAATATTAACCAATAAACATCTACAACATAAAATCCAAAAAATCAATCAACTAATCCATTTATCATAAGCATGCAAAGATAAATAAAGAAATAAAGCAAGTGCCACTATTCACTCATATGATCAACTCTCTCAGGATATTTTTTTCTTGTATGCCCCATCTACTGATATATACTACATGTCTTCGCCCATCTCCTCTGTGGCCCATCTTGGGGTGGAGGATTGTTCAAATCCACTTCACCAATGGTGATATAAGCAGTGCAGGAACGTGCGTTGTGACCGGGTTGTCGACACCTCCTACATACTTGAGATCTATGCGTGGTCGAACTCTCAGCACCAGAACATGCTCTACTCATCCTAGGGCTACCTGTTGGGATTGTATACTGAAAGCATATATGATTAAGTGTTTTGTACACTGGTCTTCATATATGTGTTGCCACAACATTGCTCGTTGTCTGATAAAACAAACATACAACGAACCATAATATCCTATTATCTCGCCTATAGGGATGACCATATGGTGTGTAGAAGATCACAGAGGATCATATGAGTCATTTGACCTAGCGAGATATAGACAGTATCACAGCTGAGACAGTCCCTGGATAGGCTGTCGGTCTAAGTTGCGGCACATCGGTTCATAAGTGGGCTTATCCTAGCTACTTGATGTGTCGGTACATAGTTATGTATTGATGGGATCAACAGTGGGATGTGCCATTCTCATTGACATATGAATGAGCCAGATCCCTAACATACTTCCTATGATCTTAAACCTAACTGAAGGATAAGGG